>MLYV02001335.1:0-79123 GCA_001913855.2 Hermanssonia centrifuga
GGGGGGGGGGGGGGGGGTATGTACTTAGTCCTACTTAGTCTCGTTCCCAATCATTGACAAGTTCGTACAGCTCGCGGAGGTATCTGTGCGGAGATTTCCTCACTAATCTCCGCGGACGGGTACTTCGTGGCTCTGCAAATCGTCGGGGCACGAGACTAGGGCATACTCTGGTATATACACCCTGCAAGATAGCTGTTTCAATACCGAAAGATAGATATGTCTTTGATTTCAATAAGCCTTCTATAAGACTAACACAGACACTCAATCTGGCAAAGACTCGGAGACCGAGATAACGATCCTACCAACTTCTGACGACGAACCACGGTGCTCCTTCTTTTCACCAAAACCGCTCGCAGACCAGAACAGCATTTCCAAGCATTTCCGAATCGACGGCTTACCAATGCGAACAAGGCTTACATTTATGATATACTCTCGGTTCCGACGACGCGCTAACTGTGCTAGTGGCCGCAGAATATTTTAAGACGTCCGAGTCATGGTACCTCAAGGCCTCAATAAAGGCTTATGAAGAAGTCACCACTTATGAGGCGCACATCTGACAAAGTCATTATTGGTTAGAAAATTCTGGGGTACAGTGTGATCCTTTAACTTCTCTTTATCCTGGTACGACTGTCTTTGAAAGGCAGCGTACTAAGTGTTCTATCGAGATCTACAGCGACAAGTGACAATCGCGTAGATATCCTTCAAGTTCACAATGACTGTCCTCGGCGAATTCGCCTCCTGCAGATCAGGCGCCCGAGTCTTCCCGATGTTCACGGTGGATACTGGTGGATATCGATATGAGTTGTGCAATGGGCATGACGTTTTTGCTCTACAGATTACATATCCCAAAACTCCAGCGTGCCGTCGTGAGCATTCAACCCCATTGGGCCAAAGAGGAAGGTCACCCTCACGCTGTAGCGGTATAAATCCAGTGGAGAAAGCGGTCAGAATTACAGGATTCCGTAGACCATCATAATCTCTGTCCAATCGCCAGTGTTTAGTAAATTTTATCCTACTACTATGTCTTCGTTGTCATTGACCTCCGCTGCACGCTTGTCCACAGGTATTCGCCTTTCCCTCACTTGCTGATGAGCTCAGCACTAACGTCTATTTTTTAATGTATAGGCCGCGATGTACCGTTGCTCGGCTTTGGGGTAGCTTATGGTTTTGGAAAGAAAGATGAAGACCCTGCTGAGATCACCAAGCCGTCGCTCCTAGAGGCTCTTAAAGTCGGATACAGGTACGCTTCGTTATCCCCTTGTCGCTGTTTCAACTAGAATACTCTGATGCTCGTTCGCAGACATGTAGATACCGCTCAGATGTATAAAAATGAGAAAGAGACAGCTGATGCCATTCGCGAGAGTGGTATCGATAGGGAAGAAATCTTCGTTAGTAAGTTCTTCGCCACTGGTGTGCCTATTCTTGCTGATTTTAAGCTTGACTTCAGCCTCTAAGGTGCAAGAATCCGATGCAGGCTACGAGAGAACTTCAGCAGCCGTAGATACCTCTATGAAAGCCATGGGATTTGGTATGCACTATTGCCTCTTCGCTGTCCCCGGCGTGTCGCAGCAGATTGATGGTTTCACAGACTATTTGGACCTCTATCTCATTCATAGTCCGCCTACTGGTACCCAAGTTCGTCTCGAGACTTATAGAGCCCTTCTCGATGCGAAGAAGCAAGGGAAAATTCGCTCAGTCGGAGTGTCCAACTAGTTGGTACCTTGCACTTTTGACTTGCAGTGATGCTGACTCTGATGCAGCAATGTGAAGCACATCGAGGAAATCAAAGCGGCGGGTTTGGAACTTCCAGCTATCAACCAGCTTGAGGTAAGTCTACCGACCCAGATGTAATCAAGTGTATCTCTAGCGGCAATAACTGTTGTTGGGATATCATAGATCCATCCATTTTGCCAACAGAAGTCAATCGTTGACTATTGCAACAAGAATGGCATCATCGTAGAGGCGTATTGTTCTGTCGTCCGCGGGGCAATGGACCATCCCGAAATTGTTTCCATTGCTAAGAAGGTATAGCTCCCATATCATTTCCTCAATGACGTACTTATCATTGTCCATAGCATAACAGGGAACCCGCCCAAGTTCTCCTTCGTTGGTCTTTACAGAAGGGGTAAGCAAATCGTATCGCTCGGATTTATTCGTCGGCTGAACCTCGAGTGAAGATTCGTACCCTTGGTCCGGTCCTCGAGTCCCATTCGGATCAAATCCAATACGGAGCTGTATGACTTCTCCTTGGATGATGAGGATATGTGCCGTTTGGATGCTCTTGACCGCGGTGCCGCAGGCGCAATCAGTTGGAACCCCATTGATGTAGAGTAAATCGCGTTCTATCCACAGACTTTCCGGATTTTGTGTACTTGTTGACCTGCCCACTGGCAGAGAATGATTCCATTGGGAAACCATTTTGCCCTGCTTTTGCCTGGGTTAATATATATTGTGACATACAGCGCCACGCACCGTGACTATACTCAGCGCTTGTCGGCAGGTGCCATTCGTTTCTCTCTACCGTCGGCAATAATAAATCCAGATTGTTGCCCTGAATATTGCTGCTCGAATATATATTCGAGTTCTCTACATGCCAACGATCCTGTTCCCACTATATCGCAAATGCGCGAATGGACGAAGGTGCTGCTGAGTGTCACGGCGGTTCGATGGGAATGTGGCGATTAGTTTTCCACACCGTTTTTGTCAGCAAGCTTCGCGATTATCGTCTTATCTTACCGTTGCCTCGCACCAGCGACCGCTGTTCAGCATACTGAGCATTCTCGTACACCATGTCAGCCCTTAGTCTCGCTACAACTCGCCTTCTGACTTCTGGTACGCCCATATCGGTGCTCTCCTCAAGAACCCGAATCATCTGAAATCCAAACTCACTAGGACACAACATTCCCATCCTTGGGTTTGGAGTCGCTTATGGATTTGGTAAATCAGAGGAGGACCCCCCATAATACCGCCAAATGTTAGATCCAAACCAGCCGATTTTTGCCCAAATTGGTTTCTGGGACTTCTGCCCGAATTGGTACGTGTTTGCACCTGAGTTCAGCGCGGTCACCATTTTGGTACGGACGTGTGGACCAAACCTCCAAAAACATTCTAATTTTTTTTCGGAAATTCTATTTTTCTTCTATTCTGCGTCTCTTAAGAGTCGATTATGATCTTTTTCGCATTGGTCAGCAATGGAGACATACATCTCAACATGATGTGCACCGTGATTTGGGTGTGGCCCATCATGAGGATGGGCCATAACTCTAGCAAAGGAAAACATGGCCATAGTCAGCCATGTACTAGGTCACGGTAATAGACTTAAATAGTAGAACAATATCAACGACTTTCTAAGGTTAACCATGGGCCAAGCCACTGCTAACATGGTGGTATGAAATTGGATCTAACTTTCCGCCAAATACGACTTTGGTACGCAAGTTGGCACCTATCCTGGCAAATTTTTTGCCCGATTTGGTACGATTTGGATCTGAGGTCCATCCTCAAACTGCCATTTTGGTACGCACACCGGACCTGGCATCTGGTAGTATTATGGGGGGTCCTATCAGAGGATCCCGCCGAACTCACAAAGCCATGCGTGTTGGAGGCATTCAAAGTTGGTTACAGGTACGCGTCTTAAGCGTTTCCAAATGCCCCAGCACTGACTGACATACGTATACTTGAAAAGACACCTCGATACAGCCCAAATGTATCGTAACGAGAAAGAGGTCGGAGACGCACTGAGGGAAAGTGGCTTGAAAAGAGGAGAAGTCTTTGTTAGTACGTCTCTCAATCGCCAATATTTGACCAAATAAGCACCTTCTGACATGAGAGCGCTGGTAGCAAGTAAAGTTCCTGCTGGTTTTGCGGGATATGACAGTGTTCTCGCAGCCGTAGATGCATCCCTCAAAGCTACGAAGTTTGGTATGGTATAAAGGCCTAGGGACCAGTGAAACATACACTCAAGAAAGTCTCGCAGATTACCTAGATCTGTACCTGATTCACAGTCCACCCTCTGGGACTAGTCGACGTGTTGAAGCCTGGCGCGCACTCGTAGATGCAAAGAAACAGGGCAAGATGCGCAGCATCGGCGTGTCTAACTAGTAAGCACCGACATTACACTAAAGCACTAAAGTTGGCGATACTCCACTTATATACTGTTGCAGTAACGTCAAACATATTGAAGAGATCAAGAAGGCCGGTTATGAACTGCCCTCCATCAATCAGGTCGAGGTAAAGGCGGAGCACATGTCTCTCTGCTCGATAGATCATGGTCACTGAAAAGCTACCCAGCTCCACCCTTTCTGCCAGCAGAGCCCTATCGTTGAATACTGTCATGCGAATAACATAGTCGTTGAAGCCTACTGCCCAATCCTGCGAGGCAAGATGGATGATCCGATCATAGTTGATATTGCCCAGAAGGTGAGCGGTATTCATATGTCCACCTGGCATACATCCTCATGTCTTCCACGATGTAGCTCAACAAAGAACCTGCCCAAGTACTGCTCCGCTGGTCTCTTCAACGCGGGTAAGCTCTTACCTCTTTCAGACATTTCCGTAGACAAAGACTTACCACGCTTCTATAGCTTTGTGCCACTTGTCCGGTCGTCGAACCCTACACGCATCAAATCGAACGCGGCTGTGTTTGATTTTGAATTGGATGAAGACGATGTGAATCGATTGAACGGTCTGGACCAAGGTGCCGAGGGTGCGATCAGTTGGAACCCAGTTGATGTTGAGTGAACATGCTGTATGCATGATAGCACTTCAAGTTCGCCGTGTGTTTTACTATGCCCAGAAGGTGTAGGTAAGTTCGTGCCCTCTTCATGCAACTCGTCACATCGACTGCTGTTCACATCTCTTCCGGATAATGCGTATGCTTTGCCCCGTTCAGATCTGGAACTGAAGATAGTGAAAGGGTAAGTCCTCTCCGTTTGTCAAATACTATAATCTCATGTTCCCTAAGTAGGTCAAAGCTGCGTACAGACACATAAGCGTCTAAGATGAATATCCGAACAATGATCGTTGTTTATGGAAATCGTCATATTGGTAATAGTGGTGTGGCGCACTGTAATCCGCCTAGGTTTCCATTAATGCTTTGTTTGCTTTTCCAGCTATGCCTCACTGCTAGAATGTATCCTCGCCGCATACGTAAGTGGCCACTGTTTTTCGTCATATTATCACAGCTCTATGATTTGTCTACAGCTCTTAGCAAAGTTATGATCTTTGCTGCATTTGTACTATGTAGTTACCGACGAAAGGCCTCAAGACAAGTCTGTGTGGCCCAGTGCACTTCAAAGGCCCATCATCGATCATCGCTAGGGAGATCTCAGTGGTGGTGGCCTCAATGAGTCACCACCTGACAATGACCTTTGTGCTTGCAGTGTATATAAACAATATCGCAACGGCCAAAGGTGATAACCGCGTCCCTCTCATACGATGGCCCCCCTAACCAAACGACAACTGATCCCGAAGGGCCACTGTGCGACATTCGATGATTTACGAGATACCATCCTCGAACAGACTTCCAAGAAGAGCTTGCAAGGATTGATCCTAGATGACTTCGACGACACGGGGCATCTTGGTGAACGTACCATGGCGGAGGAAGTCCTAGACCACAACACTAGGTTGGAGACGACCCTCACACTTCAAACCTCATTCTTCCCCGGGATGGAGCCCTGTTTATCATGGGTCCTCGAGACTCCTAGTGTCCAGTTCATCAGTAAACTCCACTTGTTTGGAATACGACTCCGGCACCTTGCTGACGTCCGCCAGCTGTTGAAGCTACTGGAATCCTCACTAGAGGAGCTCAAGATTGGATGGCTGTCCGACATGGACATCTCCGAAAAAGGTAAGTATCTTCTCCTGTTTTCACTCGATTCTCAACATTGATTCCCGCTTTCACAGGTCTAAATGATCACTTCAAAGGACTTCTCACCAACCACTCAAAAATCTCGAGCTTGTATCTTTGTATCCAAGATCTTCGGCCCTCCAGGGCCCGCTGGGTGTCATCATTCCTCGAGCACTCCGGATTTCTTCGCTGGACAAGTAGTTTTACTCAAGTGGCCTTCGAATTATCTCCAGTTCTCCTTGATGAACTTGAGGAGAACATGGAAACGTTCGACAAGATAGATCGGCTCTTGGAACCGTGGGTGATCCATTATGCTAGTAAAGATCCGAAGGACACTGTTCTCATAGGTAACATTTGTTCGCTCATTTTTCACCTTAAATGTGGCGTAGTCACTTTCCAGGACGCTGCTACGTTGTTGAGCAAAAGGTTTTGGCACCTTGGGGAAGGGGCAGCGACGATGTCGGTGGGCTTCAATGATCTGAATCATAAACCTCAGTAGTTGTTAGGATATGAACGTGTTATTTGCCTTCACTCTATCTATTTAATTATACCTTGGTCAGTTGGCATGCACATTACACTCAGGTTATTCGATATACCGTCGGTGTTTGCCGGCCCACCTGCCTGCCACTAGTCGTCCACTCTTGCTCCTCCCTCGCTGTTGTGGCTCTACTTCATTCTCTGAGAGTCTGCCCTCACAGACATTGCTATTCTATGACCTCTTTGGAATTACACAGGCGGTCAAAAAGTAAATATCCCAAACTCCAGGCAACAGCCGCACGGCTTCCGTTGTTAGACTGGGTGAGGGATTACACTGTACAGTACAGAGTAAGTCTGTATTTTGCCACCCGCTTGGCATCTAGATCCCTTTCCTAGCCGAATACATGAGGGGAAGGGGCAGACGCTAACACAGCGGCCATTCTCGTGATCTGATGTTGTGTGAAGGGGCCACTCGGAATATTAGGCGACGTTAGACTTTGTTGTAATTGTGCGCTGGATGCGGTACGAGTTCTTTGTCTCTTGCAGTCCGTCAAAACACCCGGACATCTCACTGCCCTTTGTATAGCCTCACAATCACATCCGAGTCAGAACCCATTTTCACGCCTATTGTTATAATAGGACATTTATGCCACCCGTTTATCATCGGTTATCTGAACTTGATCGTATAAATACCAGCATTTGCCAGTGTCCATGTCGGTACCGCCAATTTATACAGCTCCAGCACTCAACATTCCAACGACCTCTTTGTACGGTTCGTAATACGAAACATACAATTTCTATTTATCGAACTGACCTCAAATTATCTCCAGCAATGTTCCCCTCGTTGCCTTTCCCCCAGGAAGTAGTGGCAATCATCATGGACTACCTCCACATTGATCGCGCTACACTGTTGAATTGCGCGCGAGCAAACAAGCAATTGGCTTACGAAGCCCAATCCCATCTATTCCGCACAATCGACATCGGAGACAAGGCAACACTGGACAAGTTTGTGAATGTCTTGAAGATCTACCCAGGACAGAGACCACGCGGAGATCTCATTAACCATGTCCGTATAATCAAACTTCGAGCGGGCACGCCATCATCGTACAGTGGACCGGGATCAATTGCCAGCGAGGCTTGGCCATGGCTTCTCGAGGTGACCAACCTCTCCGGTGTGTTGCGGAACGTCCAGGGGTTGCACTTTGAAGGATTCGACTGGCGCGTTCACCCAGTTAACGCCACTCTACTTTCCGCGTTCAGGAAGTTCAAGGGTGTGTCGGAACTCGGCTTGTTGAAGTGCAAGTTCACGACGTTCAAGGACTGCGAAGCCTTTTTTGCGGCTTGCAAAGGTCTCACCCGGCTATCCATTGATGTACCTACCTGGGAAGCAATACGCCAGAAAGGAGAGGACAGTGACGAACCCCAGGCGTGCGTTGAAGTGGTCCAGTTCGACAAGAGAGCGCATCGTTTGACGTTCCTTCGCATTGGACGAACCTGTCCCGTATATCCCGTCAAAAGCTGGCTCGCTACTACCTCATCTTTGCGTTACTTGCGGGATCTATGCTTGGACGAGTTGGACCCCAGCGACATCGCTGACGCAGGGCACATGCTGTCTCAGCTTGGCAGAAACCTCGTGCGTCTGAAGCTCGGGTGTCGATACGATTCGGATTACTGGTCGCAATGGAGTAAGCCCGACTTCTCTTTATTTCGGGCAAATATATGTATACTAACAAGCTGACACCTTCGTAGAAATCACGGACCACATTCAGTTATCGCGCAATACCAATTTACGCTCACTGCACTTGGGTCTCATCGACACCCAAGACCTCCTCATGATATGGGTGCCACTTATTCTGGGCCAAACCCGTGCGCTGGAGAGCCTCACGTTCGATATCCGGCTCTGGATGCAGTCTCAACTGAACGGCGAAAATTGGAATAAATTGGAGGAAGTGTTGTTGGGCGACCGATTCCCAAGGGTTACGTTTGTCCAGAAGGGGAATGTGGACCAGCAGGGTCCTTTGGATCTGGAGGGAACGAAGGCAGTATTGCGTGCACGGTTCCCGCGGTTGAGTGCATTCAACAAGCCTCAGAGGTTGTATATCGTGGAGGAGCAGAAGCACGCCAGTAAGCCGCGGCCTCGATATCAATTTGCATACTAGTTTATGTCGACTCCTCTCTAAGAAACGCCAAGTTGAGCTTGTGCGGAGAGACTTCAGGACAGACACCAATTTCTTTTTCTGTTTCATGTAAACGACTGTATCTTGGTTTGGATTTTGGATTCAATATGCTTCATTCAGCTTATGAGATTATAGAAATATCAATGAAGTTGTACAGCTCGATTACAGTAGCTCAACATAATTTAACCGTCAACTTTCCTATGATCCATCTACGTCGGTCGTTTCCTCTTCCTTCATATGCACGCTTTGCAAAGCTATTCGAATCACCTGAAAGGCATTCATATGTAAGTCTGCCTTCAGGAAGGATTCCTGTTCGTTTACGGCCATTGCAGCCAGTCCTTTCAAGCAAATCCCGTCTTTAATACCACCCTCCACCATGATATCCGTCAAATGGTCCATGGGAGGATACAACGAGTGTAAGAATTGTCTTACGGTCTCGGTCCCATCTGGCAGGTCAGCTTCAACCTCCTGCAAGAATGACGAGTGTTCAGCCAGCTATGGCTCGAAGGCACGATGAAGCTACTAACACATTTGATATCCTCCAGGCCATCCACCAAAGTAGACTGAGAAGACTCAACTGCCAGTGGCGGTGGCTGGTCTGTGGCGGTGGGCCGGGTGGCGTTGCCTTCGTTCACAGGCGGAGTTCCGTCCGAGTTAGGTAGAGATTTTAATTCACTGAGCTCCTTGGGGCCAGGCCCCGAACTGGGTACGAACAGCGATTGATCATCCGAGTCGCCAATGGGGGGCCCATTGTCCTGTCCCTTAGAGTACCTTCTTCTTTCCTCATACCCATGTACCGTCACAGGTAGTGTCTGCGTACTTGTTTCGATTCGAGACGGAGCGCACGGTACGTCTTCCGGAGTTGGATCGCACTGGTTACTGGCCTGAGCGTCCGAGGCCAGTAGTACATTGCACATGTCCTGAGAAATGCTACTATGAACACAAGATACCGGTCAGTCATAGGAATAACCCCCACCCGCTTTCCATCCCTGTCGGTGTAGTACTTGTCAGTTTCCAAAAGACCCTGAGAGCCCTGACGCGTCTGCGCCAGCAGTCCCATTCTGATCTTTTTCCGATGACCGGATGCGAGGCTGGCCAGCGTGTTCCTCAATACTGCCTCGACCGGCCAGCAATCCTCGTAGCACAACAGGAAAGGCATACATCGACGTGCCTAAGATGATAACTCATATCAATCAGCTAACAGTGTACCTTAGTAGCGCCACCGTGCAGCCTGGGGTAGTACCTCTTCCTTCAGTTGCCGCTGTTTCTCGGGATCTTGGAACAACCAAGTCTTCGTATCGTCAAGGTATTTCCTGCGCAGGCGGGCAAGTTCTTTCTAGATTGCATCGTGTCTGACTGTCTAGGCGTAAGCTGTGCATAGCAGGGGTTACGGACCTTCAAGATAACTTTCCCTTCGTCTGGGAGATGTGGAATCGCCCGCGTACTACGGACCTCTGACGATGTGGACGGCTGAGGGATATACGAGAACACTGGTGCCATTGGCGGCGTTGCATTGTACGATGTAAAAGGTTGGATATCCATATCCGAAGACATATAACAGTCTAATAGGGGTGCTCAAATAGGAGCAATGTGTTGTCACTCAGTTGAGTGACGAGTCAGTTCAGGTTCGTTCACTGGGCGCCAAATTTAAACGCCTAGATCTACTTATGAATCTCAGCTCGAACCCTGCATTTGGGTAGATACTCGAGGAGGAAGATACTAGTGCATGAGCCTTAGGCTGTGAAATTTCCGAAAGGACAAGTACCCGATCCCTGTCCGACACTTGCCTGGACAAACGGGCCCGGCTGCCATCATGTAACAGGACGACCCGGGTTCCTTACAGATACTGCCAGTACTTGTGGTATGGATGTCCGAAATTCGTAAGCGCCAAACGACGAACTGCTACTACCAGCTTCTCTAGAACTGTTAACACCATCCATAGTAGATGCACGTATTCAAAACCTGCTCCGAGTAACGTAGTCAAATAACCTAACATACAGTATACCGTACTCCGAGATTACATATCGACCGTTAAGTTCCATGTATCGTAATTAAAGATAGTTCACCAAACAAAGCTTTGAGGGGTGCGGATCCAGCTTTACGCATCCTTGACGCCTTTGCTCAGCTCTTCCAGCCCCTCATCATACTCCCAAAACGCCGTCCCCTCTATACTACTACTACTCTCCTCCCCATTCTCGCGCGACATGATCTTCACGCTGCTGTCGTCTGCCAAAGATTCGCCGCGGCCTGTCGCCCGGACGTCCGCCAAGCCTATATTCTTCAGATAATCCTGCTTGACCGCCGTATCCAGCCTATCCGCCTCCGTCTCCTCCGAACTCCCCTTCCACAGCAAGCGTTCCAAGAAATGACGAACGATCGTGCGCAAGGCGATGTACCCGTGAGAGGCCGCGAGAGCGACGACCGCGGCCGAGAGGAGGAGCTGGCGCGTCGAAGACTCTGCATTGGTGTTGAGATGGTGGTGCTGGTGTTGCAAGGTGGTGCCCATGGCCTTGCAATGGTCCGTGGGACGGAAGAGGTAGACGAGGGCGGAGTTGGTGAGGGCTGCGAGCCAGGTGAGGAACGATAGAGAGTCGAGCCATGGTCCGATGGTGTCTGTGCGCATAGGGATCGGTCTGCGGACGTGTACGGCGATCTTGAACGCGTCCGATCGCAGCTCAAGCCAGTTGTTGATCAGCGACATCACTACGCGGACGATCCAGAGTTTGGATCAACAAAAAGGAACGCACAGAACGTCGGAAATCGAGGGGAAGAGAAGCTTACCTGGAGCCAACGGCCATATCGTGGACCAGAGTGCAACATAGCCGAACTGAGTCACCATCTCGCTGTAATCCGCGAACAAGGTGTAATCCGGTAGAGCAACCTCTCGTCTGACCCTCTCCATGAACTCCCTCTCTTCCTTCCCATTCGCGTTCCTCGCGACATCATCTGCCTCATTCGCGTCATCCTCAAACGCGACGCGCTTTTTCTTACTACTACCACCCGCGGTGTGACTACTCCGTACCAGGCCCTTGCCGCTGCGCAGAGAGTCCACCGCGCGCATGACGTACGGAAGACCGATCTCCAAAAAGTTATTGACCACCTGGTTCGTGACCGTGATCGCGAACATCTGATCCTGCAGCCTCGTCGGGTTCAGCTTGCTGCGCGCATTGATCCCGTCTGTCTCCCACAGGTGCCTCGTGCTCGTCTGGCTGAACCCCGTCGCGCTCTTGACGGCCTCAGCGGCTGCGCTACCGGTAGGACCAGTGGAAAAAGTGGAAAGGACGGTAGAAGCCCATCCTTTTGCGGCTGATCCTATGGGCGTCTCACGGTGGAAAAGGTACTGTTGAACAAAGGTCATGACTTCTTCGCCAAAGGGCACATACACAAAGGCAGAGAGCGCAAGACCGCCGTAGGCGACGATTGCGGAAAGACTGAAGGTCTTGATGGTGAGCGATGCGTCGTGGGTCGACTGGTGTCCGTGGTTTTCCCATTCGGTGAACCGGACGGCGTACCCGTGGTATATAGCTAAAAGACGAGGGACGAGGAGCACGAAGAGCACTGTAGGGGCAAAAGACTGTGGGAAAATTAGGGAAAACTCGGGGGTTAATATCACTGAAGGAAAGAGTCGCGTACGAGGAATTTGACTCCAGGACCCTTGTATAATTGGGTGACGAACGCTTCAAAGACGAATATACCGGTCAAGAGGACGCCAAGCACACCGGCAAAGAGCAGTATCACGGGTAGACTAGCCAGTACGCGCAGTTCGCGTCTCCACCACGGGATCGGCAAGTATTGGGCTCTTCGCTTCTCTACACGGAACGACCCTCGGGTTCCCCAGCGAACGGAAATCATCCTCTGCTTGATACGCCACCATTCTACGAATGTGACAGACCACAGCATCAGGATACTCGAGTACAGAGTCGAATAGGGGGAGGCGAAGAAGTAGAACCATGTGCCGACGGCGGAGATGAAAACCAGGAACTTGGTGTACGCTGCCAGAAAAGTGAAGTACATCGCGATTGCTTCGCCAAACTATAGGCACATACGGGGGTGACATATATGTTGGGGTCAATTGACTTGGGTCTATAGGAAGGGGAGATGTGAAGCATGACGCGTACCTGCTCTTTAATTTTGTCGATCCTGACGTTGATCCCGAGCTGTCTTTGCGTCCATGCCCTAATCCAAGTATCGTTAAACAGATGGTCGTGCAGCGCCATTATGGACTCGACCCTGTTCCATTGTTCTGAGCCAGGTGCGATTCCGATACCTCCGTCGGCGGGTGTGGAGGTGATATAGGCATGCACCATACGGATGCGGTCGGCAGGAGACAACGGGGTCGAGTCCAAGTCGTCTGCAGAAAGGGAGTGATTCGTCGGGAGACCAGATAGGAAATCCGAGTGTCTGCGAGAGTGTCCAGATGACGTTAGGATCTCCAAGTACTATGGGACTATGAGACCAAAACCCCGCTTGAACTCACCGTTCTCTCTGAGCAAGCCGCTTCAATACCGTACTCGGACACGACACCAGCACCAAAAGCTGCCCATCCTTCTCCCCTCTCTTACCTACAGCCGTCAACCCTCCAGCCGTCAACGCCTCGAGCAGCTTCGTATACTGCTCAGACGCCTGTCTTGTGTTCTGTCGCGCAAGCGCTTTGGGCTGGACTTTTCCCGAGGAGGAGCGGAAGACGATGACGAGGTCGACATGAGGGGCGGGCATCCCGAGCCGAATCTTCTCTTCTTCTTTTGCCGAAGAAATTGAAAACAAATATGGAGGGAGGTCGTAGAGTAGCAGTGGTCGTAGTAGAAAAGGTGGGATTATACTCCCGAGAATTATTGAATGCCGATGAGCTGGACAAGCGGAGGTCGCCTAATGACTTCACAGGGGAGCCAGAATCAAACGCTCCACGAACGCACGTATCAGGCTTTGAGTTCGACGGAACACTAGTAGTCTGGGGCTGCGGGGTTTCGTTGGGC
Source organism: Hermanssonia centrifuga (assembly GCA_001913855.2). NCBI lineage: Eukaryota > Fungi > Basidiomycota > Agaricomycetes > Polyporales > Meruliaceae > Hermanssonia > Hermanssonia centrifuga. Next base: position 13,473 of record MLYV02001335.1, read on the forward strand.
GCTGCCGTGAGCCGATACAGACGGCGGGCGTGTCGCTCAGGTGTCTCTCTCGGCTCGGAGAGTGAGGTGCGGGATACTAAGAAGATTGGCTGCGTGCGCAGTCACGATATCTTTGGCACCAGCGGGAACTTTGAGCTGAGGCAAATCCGGGTGGTACTGCTGGGTTACGCACACGGGCCGCCGTCACAAGGACACGATATATTCCGTCTGTCAAAAGGCAAAACTAGGCGATATATTGTTGTCCGTCGCGAGGCACACGCAAGTGAATATTGAGATAACAGGGGGTGCTACATTGGATTCAGGGTATGGGTCATAAAGGTAAAGATACATCTGATATGTGATTACGAGAGAAAAGATATGCTATACAATCATGCAAAGTGGTTTTCGTGGGAGAGTTGCGAGTGGGGAATGACTATTTACGTGGGTGATAGGGTATTGGGATTCAAGTCGAAAATGCCAGTCTTTTTTTTGTATGTGCTTTTAGATCGTGACGTGAGTGATACTGCGTTCTTTGTCGTTGGACCCGGGAGAAAGGGAGGGTCGCGTGTGAGTGTGTGTGAGATGCGCCGTAAAACCATACTGTGGGGTGCATGATGCACCCCCATTCGGATAGGCTGTATCCGGGCGGTATGGAGGCGAGACCTCCGCCGTGGGTGGCGTTCGCAGATATGGCTGCGACTCCCAGGGGTGTGCATCTCCCAGAAGGAAGAGAAGGAGAAGAGAGAGGTATTCCCCTCCCTCCCATCATCCTTATGATCACATCTTTGTTTCTTCCATCATTGCCCGCATCTCTTTCCATCCGGGTTGTCCTTCAATGATAGCGATCGAACTCGTCTGGAACGACCCATCGCGAGCCCTCGACGGCTTTCCAGTAGGGTGCCTGTTTCCGTTGGAGACCCTGGAGGAGGTGGTAGAGGACGGTACGGACTTTGGGCATGTACCGGCTGAGGACGCGCTGTGAGGGTTCCTTGCCGAGACATTGCTCGAGCACCGAGCGGAGATCGGTGGGTATGTGTGACAGATCGCTAGGGGGGGAAAGAACAGGTCAGTGTTGGGAAGTAGAGAACAAATGAGAGGATGCACACCTCATGTCGATACCGTGACGGTTGAAAGCGGTGACGGTGGCATTAAATTGCATGCCGACCAGGACGAATGCGTCGCTGACTTGCGCCTCGCTCGCTTCGTACACACTCCAGAGACGCAGGACGTCCTGAAGCTGTTTCGTGAGACCGAGAAGGGTTGAGACGGCGGTAGGCACGTCTGAAGGCGGTGGGGATGATGGTTTGTACTGTGAGCGCACAGCCGTCTGCATGGTCTACGAGAGAAGATATGAGCGACGAGTTCTGTTGGGGGGGACTTGATATAGTTGTGACTTACGAAGAGTGGACTGGACTTGAGCCAGGCTGCTCCTTGTGAAGCCCGCATCACCTTGGGTTGACCCACGTAGTAGATGGGCGAGATTGAGGTTGTAGTGTACATGAGATGAGTCGGGTGGATTGACAGAATGGTGGGAGGGCTATGTCTCTTGATGATGAGACTGGACAGGGTTGCGAGAGAGTGGGTGAGGGAATCATGGCAGCACAGGATGAGAGGGCATATGTATGTTTGCAGGGTATGAAACTGATTGCCGTGCCTCCGCGCTTCTCGCGGAACGTCTCTTGGACGAGGAGAGACGCAAGCACCGAGCTTTCCGGGCGGAGTGCTACTCTCAGCGCTCGAGTCCATTCAATCGAGATAACCACAGGAACTCTCCGAGTCAGTCCTCCTCCTCGCCCACGGCCCCGGCAGCGACTCACCTCGAGTCGCCCTGACAAAGCACACTCACTCATGAGAGTGCGCCATATGCTTACGCTACGGTGATATCCTCGCCCCGCTTGGACGCCCATCCGGCGTTGGTCTCTTTCGAATCCGGCGGCCACTTTTCCAGACTATTTTCCCGCGCCTTCTCGTCCCCGATTCGGACACCCACGTGCGCGGTCCGCACAAGCGAAGCACCCATGCCCTATCTTAGGAAGTAGAACATATAACTGTAAACCGGAGGGTTCTACGTCGAATTTTCTATTCGTTCGGCCTCTCCGATACTTGCGGAGGGCGTTATTGCCATCCCCGTGTCTATCGCAGCAGCTCGCAGAAGGTGTAGATTCAAAATAAAATAGTCACGTTGGGCACTGGCAGGACGGGGACGTATTCGAAGCTACTAGTGTCGGTCGGCATGGGAGGACCCAGCGACGACGTGTTCACCGAGCTGACCTATCGCATCTGTCGCAGTCACTGTGCCCTGATTCAGTTTGCGCTGCGGGCTAATAGGCGCTACTGCGCGCGCTCTGCGCTTGTGGCTGTACGCTTCTCTTGATCCCAAGCTTCGTGGAAGCAGGTGGAAGCGCCAATATCGCTTGGGAAATATTACCAGAGGCATCTAATCTGATCTTGCAAAGGCACAATCTCTCGACATTGACGAGAGAGCCATCAAAATCAGTACTGTGCACACGCTGCCTTGAGTATTGCTGTTATGGTATGAGCTGCGCGAGTGCAAGAAGAACTACGTGTCGTGCCAGACTTGGAGCGCTTTACTACACCATGACCTCCGCCGGTACCTGTCAGACCAGCGCGGTATCGACCCAACAACCACACTAGTGTGTGCCGCTGGGATCCCATCATCCATACATCTTTGCAGAACATGGCGCCTGGTGACAATCAAAGTTGATAGCGGCGGCACTCCCGAAATGCCCATAAATTACCGGATGACGTGCTGGCTGGCATCTGCAATGCATCGACGCCCGCTTGATTAAACGGTGTAGCAATCCCCGGGTGTAGACAGCACCGGCAAATATATAAAGAAGGTGTCCACTGACAGGTGTCGCTGGTGACTCGCCGGTACACACGACCCAGCAAGGTATCGAACTTGGAACGGGGATGGATGGCCAAGGGATCAGCAAATTGCAAGACATCCCAACACGGAGAGGATGGCGACGAACACGGAACGTGAAGCAAGCTACAATTTTGTTGGTAGTCGTCACGCAGCGTTCGTAGTCGGTTATTAATGCTTCCTTCGAGGATCCCTGGCCTCTATTTCGTGCACGCGCTCCTGCATTTCCGCCTTGAACTCGGGCTGCAGGTGGTTTAGTCAGCAGGGTTCACCGCGAGTTATAGGATCGCTTACATTATCAGCGTACGCATCTTCCAAGGCTTTCACCTGACGCCATGCCCATCCAAACTCACTCAGCATGCGCTCTTTCGCTTGCTTGTCGGCCAAGAGGAAGCGCGCGATGCGTACTTGAATGTCCTTATGGCGTATGGCGCGATACTCGGCGATGCCCGATGGGAAATAACTGTCTCGTACTTTGCGTGCAGCATCCTCTTTTGCAGCCAGCTCCTCACTGCGACGGACCAGCCTGGTCGCGGTGCGGAGGTGGGCGTAATGGAGTTCGGATAGGGTAGCGGGCAGGGGCGCTAAGACGGGTGCTTCTGGTTGACAAAGTGACTGGAAGTAGGTCTATCAACGAATAGGGTCGGCATCCCCGATCATACTGTATGACAAAGCACATAGTATTCTATGACATACCTCGAGCTCAGGGACTTCAAACGTATCGTCTTTGTCAAAGTAGGCGTCCAGCACGTCGGACCGATACTGCTCGGCGAGCAAATCTTGCAACACCTCACTCTCGTCATAGTGCTTCGTCCGCATCTCCGTCACTCGCTGGTTCACACTCGGTGCGGTATCTGACGCATCAAGTGCGGCTTCCATCGACGCCAAACTTGTGCAGAGTTCATCTCATCTTGGCAACAGCTGAGACACAAAACACTGACCTGAAGTAAGATCCTCTCACTTCCAGGACCTGCTCTGCAGAGAAGTGCGCCTCTACCTCATCTCGCAGCTGTTTTGGCGTCTTCTGCAGCCGCAGTGCGTCCAGGGCACTTTCCACATTTGATGGGTCGTGATAATATTCAGAGGGGGCGAAACCGTTCTTGTTCTTGTAAGCTTGGGAAGGACGCCGAAGAGCTCTAGAATTCATGCTAGCGTTGAAGAGAAACTGAACCTCGTCCTGTTAATTAACAAAGTCACGTGCCTCTCAGCCAAAGGAAAGCGCCTGGTCGGCGCTTAGCAATGCTGGTCGCATACTTGGCACTCCTCGACGGACACTCAGAGGGCTTTGCTTGAAAGACTTGGGAAGGACGACAGAGTCTCTGGGATAATTCGAGGTCCGTTTTGTTTGCTTGTGCAGCGTGTGCGAGCTGACTCTCTCCTTACTTTCACGGTTACGCGGCTTGCGCAGTCTGACCGAGGTAGCAGGAAACCTAGAAGCCAAGATATTAAAACCTGTTTAGTATCGTGAAGAACAAACTTTCTCTTCGGCACGTCCTCTGCTCCATCCCAAGCATCTGCTGGTATCATCTGTGAGACTCTCAAGATGTCTATAAAGCGTGACGCTCTCTTCCCGCCTGGTTCTATTGGTCGTTCTCAGGGACGACCGCTTTCCAGAACAGGATCCTACGAATCCCTTACTGCCCACCCTCTCCTCTCACCAACCGTTCCCGGATCATCGTCTTCCCCAGCATCCTCCACGACCACACTAGACACCACCGCAACTCCCGCTCCAGCCACCCGTTATGTACCGTACACCCCCCGCCAGCGCGGCACTCCCACAGCTGCCACCACGGGCACCACGATAGCATCCAGTATCCAATCATCACCGCACCATCAACCTTTCCATGGCGATGCTACCAGCAAACTGCAGTTGATGAACCTGAAAGCGGCCGCCCAAAAGGGTGGGCTCGATAGCGCGAGCGTGGGTTGGGCCATTCTGGAAAAGCTAGGGACGGAGACTGATCGCGGTCCGGAATGGAACGAGATTTGGGGTGCCATCTCTACTGGGAAGGTGCGTTGCACAGGTTCTTCAATCATGAATTCTATCCATCAAACATCGTTCAGGCGACGTTGCTGCTTCCTCTAGAAGCACATCATACGAACGAACCCATCTCTACCGAGTTCATCAAAGATCACGTCGCGTTCTGGGACGTGTCTAACAAAACCAATGCACCGCTCGTCACGCTTTCAGGATTACGAGGCACAATGATAGAGTACGTCAGGCCATGTGTTCTGCAAAGATCATTATTTTTTTCCCCGCGGCCCAGTTCAAAGTTGTCAATGCTAACACTATTGTAGTGAAGTCCTGACCATTCGCTCTACCCTCGACACGTCCTCTAAACATTTCAAGGCCATCCTAGATCCGTCAAGCCGGACTTCTGCTCTCATTTCCCTTCCCCCACTGCCCCTACCCATCTCAGAGACTCTGGGAACAGGATCTATACCCAGCACTCCATCGTCTCCACCACCTCCCTTACCGGTGTCACCTAAATTTGCTTCGACGCCTATCTATCCTTCGTACGGTTTGACATCTTACCATCCCGCCCTTCCTCTTCCTCCGCGTCCACAAGCAGCCCCCAGTTCGACGAACTCAACTCCCTCCAAGCCCCCACTTCCCCCTCGGCGACCAGGTGCTCCCGCTGCGAACCCACTGGCGCCTTCTCGTCTATCCAATCCGTTTGCTTCTCTCTTCGGCAGATCCGCGACGCCCGATCCGCCTGCCAGTCCCACCACAGTGACTTCTCCTCTTCATCCGGCGACTCCGCTCAGTCCTTCGGACAGTCACTCGCAGTCCACTGAAAGTATAGAACATGTCCCCGGCGTCCCAGCGTACACACTCTCACGGCGGATTGTCCGGAGGGATCTTGCGCGCAATATGCTGCGTGCTCTGCATGCGGAGATTCGGCTGGGTCTCGCGCCGAGTGGGGCGCCTGGATGGGTGTCGGAGCGGATAGAGGAGTTCGCTGAACGTGAGGGGTTGCTGCCGTTTGTAAAAGTCAAGAACGGCAGGATGAAGATGGACGAAGGCAGTGCGAGTGGGTATGTGATTGGCTCTGGAGTGTCGTCGAAAGATGAAGGGATGCAGGAGATAGGTCGGAAATTTCAAGAGCTGTATATTGATATCGAGGAGCAATTGGAGAAGCGGAGTTGGCGGGCCCGGCATTCTTTTGGCAAAGGTTTGGTGCTGCATCATTTGAATGGAAGTTCGATATCGTCGTCTGCAGAGAGTTTCAGTGGGGATGAGAAAGCGGATAGAGAGAGTGTTAAGGAAGATGGAGACGATACAGAGAAGGAGAGTGAGTCGGATGAGAGGCCTGAGCGGCCTGAGGATGAGAAGGAGAAACGGATCAGAGAAGTTGTAGAGGCTGTTGAGAGGACTATATGCTGTCTTTTCTATGACAGGTATGTCCCTTGAACCTATGAGAGTCCTGCGACATGGCTGAAGCGGTGTGCGTGTGGCTAGATTATTCCTGCAATCTTTTGCAGACGATGCAACACACGACGAGGCGCTTTCTAGTCGCATCGCGGCTGTGAATCTATTAGATCTCACCCTCTCACATCTAGGTGTGGATGTAGGTCGCAGTGGAAAGGCGGTTGGGGCAGTCATCAAGGCTTGTGGTGAAGGTATGTCAAGTCAAACCCTTCATCATCCACCTGTGCTCAACCCTGGTCATTTAGCCTTGACACAGCTCGATTCATCCTGTAGAGCACCCGCGGATAAAGCGGCCGTACTCGTTGCCTCTCACAGAATCATCGTCGGTACGTCAGAACGCTGTCGTGCTCCTGAAGGTCTGATCGTTTTACTCTCTACAGATGGCTTATCTAGATTGCCACCTATTAAACTTAAGCCTGAAGACGAGATGTTGGATGAGAAGACCCCGATGGCCGGTACCTTTGGTCATAGAGCGGTGGACGAAGAGGACGACAACGTGGCGAGCCCTCTAGAACAGTCCGGCTCAGGAACCTTTCACGATTCTCCCACAGTTGTCTTCCGTGAATCTCCCACCGTCGTCCTATCCCCCGAATCCGAACATACACCGTCAGGCCCACTGAGCGACATATCCAAAGACGACGACGGCGCGGCGCATGGTTCACCTGCAGACGACGAGTCGCGATCGCTCCAGCCGCCGCCACATCGTGCTCCTTCGCCATGTTTGACGATCTCCCCACCGCCTCCGCCATCTTCACCTACCCCTGTGTCCGGAGACATCATTCTTCCACTCATGATCTTCGCCGCTGTCAAGGCGAACCCACCGCACCTCGTGTCCAACCTTTTATATACCCAGCGTTTCCGGAATCAGGCCGGAGGAGGCGAGGAGGGCTACTGCCTCATTAACCTCATGGCCGTGGCGGAATTTTTGGAGAACGTGGACCTTGCCGCCCTGGGTCTCGGTGAAAGTGAGAAAACGGTGATCAGGTGGGCCAGGGTAACTTGTTTGACGTCCCACACACATTGAATTCTTCTTCTTCTTCTTCTTTCATTTGTTAAACCCCCCTTGGAAAAAAAAAACTAGTACGGCCGAGTTGACGCCCATCAGTATCAACCGTTCAGGACTTGGTTCAGAACCGACTTCTCCGCGGAGCGGCCATGCGAGCCTCCGCGGTCGCGTCGAGCAACAGGTCGATGCCATCGCAGGCTCTGCAAACAAGGTTATCTCTGGTGTTGTCGATTCCTCCTTTGGCGTCCTCCGTGCTTTTCTCCCTGGCCAGTCGAACGTCGACGGTGCTGCGGCGGCCGACGGAGATCTACAAGACACAGCACCGTGGAATGCTGCGCGTCCAGGCTTTGGGCTGCTTCGCCGAGACACAGGGTTCTCCATCGCCAGCCTTGCAGCGTCGTTGCCTGGTGCGAGGGCAAAGACGCCGGTGCAGAGAGATGAAGAATCTGGGCAGCAGCTGGTCGAAGTCCCGTCGAGACCAGGGTCCATCCGATCGGTGCGCGCGCCGGAAGTTTCGTCTTCGGAAGAGGAGAGCGAAGGAGATGAGGAGGAGGAGGAGGAAGAGGAAGAGGAAGAAGAGCATGACACGCGAAGTATTCGTAGCTTCGAGAGCATGATGAGTGGGCGGAATAAGAGGAAGAAGCCCATAACTCGCAAGAGCTTGACGGATAGGCTTGCTAGTATGCCTGGCTTGTCACGATTGTCACATTCTGGGCAGCAAGAATCTTCAAAGGTCAGTCTTTTGTGTTTCGATCATGTGCTGGCCTTCCGCTCATGGAATACCCCCTAGCTTTCACCTCCGGCTTCGCGTCGGTCTTCACTGCTTGTACCTCCCACCACTCACCAACCACACCGGTATGAGTCCCCTATATCTTCGCGGGATGCGTCTCCTGTTGCCATCCGTATATCACCTCCTAACGCACGTTTCCTCGAGGCGTCGGCAGATGATATCAAGGTCTCAGAGGTTGGAGAGCTTTTGAGAGAATACAAGAGACTGGTGGAAGCGGTGCGGGCCATGGGTGGCTTCCATGAAGACTAATATATTCTTGGTAGATCGTTGCTAGCTGATCGTATTCTGCAGGAAATTTTTATACACACTCACAACTATACCGCACTCGATATTTCATGCAAACATGTACATGGTTTCAAAGGGGACTCTTCAGGTTGGCACATATTGGTATTTTGTTCTCTCAGGTTGTTCGGCGGATCTAAGCGAAGTAAACCTACCACGTCCGTACAATTGCCGACTTTCACGGTCATAGTAGAAGTTCAACATATCCTAGGTTACGATAGTATAATCTCAAGCTCCTTGCTGATATCGGAAAACGTGGGGCGTTCCTCCGGCATCTCGCGCCAGCAGCGTTCTACCAGATTCCAGAGGGCTTCTGGCATTTCATCATTATCCGGGTTCACAGGACGAGGAGCTCTACCCCCACTTCCTATATGCATAGTTATCGCGTGATCACCGGGAATATGGTAGAAGGGAGCCTTTCCTCTGGTATACAACTAGTAATAAGAACGATATCAATCAGCCTCTCAGAACAGAATCGGATATGGGGTGGCGTTAGGACTCATCATGCATACCTCTAGGCACACACACGCGAAAGAGAATACGTCGGCCGCGTATGTCGGCCGTCCAGAAGCGGAGATGTGCGGGAATCTCTCCGGGAACTGCACCTCGACCGCCAACCACCTGGGGTTTCCGGTACGTACGGAATGGTAATTTCCTGAGGCGCCGTCAGCGAAGACGGACAGACCGAAGTCTGCGATGTGCACGTCGAAATTCTCGTCCAGGAAGATGTTGTCCTGTGCATACGCACTCAGTAATATGTCATGGTATATGAATAACAGTTAGCACGTACTCCTCGTAAGTCGCCATGTACAACGTTTTGTTCATGCAGATAGGTCATCCCCCTGGCAATTTGTTTGATCTGCAAACCATTAGTTTATACTATACATGTGTACAACAGCGGATTAACTCGCCCATTTGCTCGCCAACTGAACCAGTCGATCAGTGTGGTTTTTCGTTTCTGATAGATACTTGTGTACGCTGCCATGGGCCATGAGCGGCGAAACCATAGCCAAAGATGACGGCGTCGGCATATGAAATACTCCTAGAATTTCGAGTACGTGTTCGTGCTTGAAGCTCTGCCACAAAATCACCTCTCGATAGAATTGCTATACCATATGAAATAAATTCGATGCACAATAAGAACAAACTCGAGCGACACCCACCGACATGAGCTTCTCTTTGTAACCTGTCAGATCCACGCCAGCGAAGATGCGTAGCGTCTTGAGAGCCACCTTTCGCCCTTCATAGGAACCCATAAGTACGTCCCCAAAGGCTCCTGCGCCTAGAAGCTTTCCCGGGATAACATCTGTCAAGAATAAAAAATCGGGTAGCATATCCGCCCGTTGTGCGAGCGTAGTCATGAGCCGACGAAGAAAGGATGATGCCACCAGGGCATTCCGAGCCTCTGCTTCCTGCATTTTCTTGTTGGAGAGGCAAGTCAGGCCAAGAAGCCATGCAATACAGTGACTAAAGATACTGCTCACCTGTTTTATAAGGCTAAAAGTACGCTGCGCGAGCAAACCTCGCATGAACAGGAAGGCATCAGTGAAGGGTCTGTTCTCCGGGGCAAGATCTCTCTCTTCCCAAGTGCACCACAGTAGAATGCCACGGTCATCAAGCCTCTTGTACTTCTCAACTGCTCCGGTGGCCTCGAGGTTAGGTCCGTCAACTTTGCTAACCTCGGAGAAGCCGGGGTCCTCTTCAGCTTTAGGATGATCGACTACTTCCTCGTCAGTTTTAGGATGATCGGCTACCTCCTGGGGTTTCGACGTGTTGCTAGGCTCCTCCCCAGCTGTAAAAGTTTTGGGTTCCTCCTTGGAAGAGCCGGCGCCCTTCTGGCCCTCGGGGGTTTTTGGTTTCTTGGCTTTAATGTTGGGGGTTTTCTCCCTCAGGAAGTGCCAGGAGGGACGCCCTTCCCGGTGTATAAGTAGGTCGCATCTTATGCAAAATAGGCGCGACGTGCGTTTTTCAAATTGTTGCTTAAGATCACGTCTGTGTTGGAACTGAGAGTACGTTATGACTGGAGGGATGTTTCAACATTGATTCAACACAGCAGTGATTATACGCACCGACGTGGAATTCGCAAACCTCTTCCAGGAGTAGAACTCCCTGAGAAATTTCGTAGATGACCTCACTTCTGAGGTCTACTGTGACTGGTTTTATCTCATCTGTCTCAACAAAATATGACAGTAAGTTGTTGATCTGTATCAACAGATCTTCCGCTGGATTGTATCGTAGGACGTCATCCTTCACGACTGGTTCATGAGGCAAACGGGGCTTCTTATACAATTCAGCAATGTTGTCCGCTAGGATGGGGGAATGATATTTCCACAAATGCGACAGCACAATACGCGACAGGTTTAGCCAAGCCAACTGAAAAGAATGTACTCTTTGAGCCAAGTAGAATCTAGATAAGGGAAGAAAAGCTAGTGCTTGCCTCGTCTTTATTCAAAATTATGCCTTTATAGATATGTTGGGCTGAGAGTATCGCCTCTTTCAGAGTCCGTAATGTAGGGTATGCGGGGCGCTCCGGTAGGGCATTTGGTGGGAACCAGGATGACTTTTCAAAATTGATATTCATCCGAACGGTGATCTTGCCGATCTCGCGTCCTTCCTCGCCGACTAGCCCATAACACTTTACCTGGTCTGTTACTCAGTTGATTAGCAATGATCTTGCGGGTGATTGGGTCAATTCACCATCCATATGGCTTATAATGTGTAATTCTTGAGTCCGCCCCAGTGGTTGAGACTCCTCTTTGCGCCACTGCCACCACCGTGGCGGACGACCAGTGAAACCATAAATAGAAATATAGAGCTTTGAAGAGGCTCGGACCCTCCTGCATGAAGCGATAAATTAGTCGGTTTCGAGTGTGAGTTATGGTACTTTAGTGTGGGTTATGGTACTTACAACCAAAGAGGATCTGAAGGGGTTGCCCAGACAGCGTTAGACGATCGTGGTAGCTCTCTAGTGTGGCGTGTGGGGTCAGTGACAGTGGTCGATGTGGTGCTAAACTCCGCGTAAGTAGCTTCTCCTTCAGTAAGTTCGACCTTGAGCTCTAAAACAAATGTGTTTATGTATCATCAGGGAAGAGTGTGGAAGTTGGTAACGGACCTTGAAAGACTAGCTGCACTCCGGCAATTACGTCTAATACAAGTTTCTTATTCCTAGAAGGTACCTGTCTTCGGACTGACATAGCTTAGTCAAAGTAAGCACGTACTGTGACATCCTGATTCGAGGTAGACCGTAGTATATGAGAGGAGAACGCCTGTTGAGCTCGAGTATGGCGAAAGCTCCTCTTTATCTGGCTTTCAAACATGGTCCACGTTCCGAGATATCTCGAAGGCCCTGACTTCTTGATTACAAGCATTCCCAGCGCTGTTCTGTTTTCCATCAAGTAATCTGTCCGTAGTCGGCTAAGCTGCCATCGTTGTGCGGGAAAAAAACAAAAGGTTGCGGCTTTGGTAGCACAGGTAAGCCTCGTGTACGCCAAAGGTCAACGTAGGTTTGATCAAAGTGGCGTAAGAAATTGGCAACGACACTTCAAAGCGAGTGTGGGTCCGTGTATTGACTCTATTTTGTTTTGATGAGAAATCCTCGTGTCCTGCTGGGTCCGCTGCACCGTGTGGTAAGCTATTGATTCCGAAGACGCTTTTTCATTGCTTTGACAACGATTGTCTTGTATTCTATGGCAACAAGAACAATGCGTCCTACAGACCTGGGGTATAGTCAATAATTTCAACACCGAGCTGTGCAGACGGCAATTTCGCTTGATGAGCCATTGACCTGGGATGTCGCACAGTGCAGATAATTTTAGCTCGTCGCGTGCCGGCAGATAGTACGTAAACCTACCTTTGGCTGTTCACAAGAGATGCATCATGCTCCAGCCTTCTGCCAGTGATTGATTTCTGACTCCAAGTGGGAAAGGTGAAGGTCCAAGGTACATCCTACCAGTCGCTCGTAGTAGCGGCAACCTGAGATTGAATGAATAGGCTAGGACGTACGTTTCTCACGTCGGAGGATTTCGAGGAGGGCGCGGCTGAGAGCGTTAAGTATCACGTTTGTGGGCGCATATACTGTCAATGTTTGCGTCCAAAGCGCCGCGTGGCGCGCTCATTGACCCCGGACACTTGGTTATACGAGAACCTGTCACTGGCAGACTGAACCTTTTGTTACTGTCATGTCAAAGAACGCCTTCCAAAGTAGTCAAGGACAATAAGATTACAACAGTACTTGCTGATACACAAGTAGCTACAGCATTCAGCGCGAATCCCGTTACAACAAAAGTATACCGCGGACACGATCTTTCGAATAATCTGAACTTCGAAAGTCCCAAGGAAAAAAAATGTCTGGCGCAATCTGCAAAAATCAGGGCCCCGAGACGCAATATGCCACTAAAATAAAGGGTTAGATCTATGCTTGAATCGAGTCAGTACGTGTTACTTACGACCAAGGTCTAGGGTACAGTTCTGTAAATCAACGAACATCAGTAAATCTCAAGCGGTATCAAAGAACATCAGTGCGCACTGAATCAAGCTCCGGGTTCCAGGACTGCAATTGGGCAAACGTAATCGCATAGGTTTGTTCCAGAGCATCTAACAAGGTCGAGGTTGTCAATCGACATGTATAGTGGAATAGTATCAAATACTCACAGCAATAGTCTCCAGAGACGATCTACACAGAGGAACACATCAATGACATGAAAAAGGAGATACGAAAGTTACACACCGTATGGTAAATTTTACATCCGGTAGTGATAGTGCCCGACGCAATGGTTTGTGTTGGCGCAGAGGGTGTTGTGGTGATGGTAGAAGGTCCTGCCACGCAGTATGCGACTGTACATTGAATAATTATATCAGTAAGAGGTCAAAACCGACAAACATCGTCGAACTTACGACCGAGCTGAAGGACACAGCTCTATATCGAGCGGAGAAAACGTCAGGAAAGTATATCGTGTCAAATTGTTGGTGTGCCTTACCGAGTCAAGCTCTGGATTCCAAGATTGGAACTGATCAAACGTTATCCCGTAAGTCTGCTCCAAAGCAGCTGTAACAGAGAGTTCTGAGCACAGTGACTGGTGCCGACCAAAACAGTCGTTCACGTACAGCAGTAGTCTCCCGATACAACCTGCATGCCATTTTGTCAATTTTTTGCATGAAGAAATTGGTACGAAGGACAAACCGTATGGTAATTAGTACAACCCGTAGTAATGGTGCCTGGTGCAATCGTTTGTGTAGGCCCCGAGGGAGCACTGGTAACGCTTGGGCCAGACACACAATATGCGACTATCACCCATGAAACCGGTGAGCATACGTCCCGTATGAGGCTGAAAAGGGAGGGAAGACTTACGACCAAGTTGGATGACACAGGTCTACAACAATTTTAGCTACATACAGAAAGCAACAACAGAAGACATACTGAATTGAGCTCAGGGTTCCATGCCAAGAATTGGTTAGAGTTAATACTGAACGTTTGTTCAATGGCGGCTGCGTGATGAGAAACGTTTGGTTAACTTAAATCCCAGATCAAGCTGCACGGCGCGGTACCCACAGCAAGAATCTCCAGACACGACCTAAATGTAAATCCGGGGGATGAGTGGCAAGCCTCATGTGGCGCTAGTGAATAAACGATATACGTACTGTATAATACTGACTACAACCGGTAGTGATTGTTCCAGGTGCGATCGTTTGGGAAGGAGTGGAGGGTCCGCTTGTGGTAGTTGGCCCGGAAACGCAATAGGCCACTGTAAATGACACGCAAATAATCAATGTCTTAAATCAAGGTACATTGATTTGATTCGGATTCTTACAGCCCGGCTGAATGACACAGTCCTACAGACGAAATAAGATAGAATTTGAGTTTGGGAAGTGCTACAACGTACCGATCCCAGTTCAGGGTTCCACAACAAAAATTGGTCGCTTGTAATACTAAACGTTTGCTCAATGGCGACTAGAAATTTATATCAATATTCTGAATTGAATACTAGAGGAAGGCGGAAAAGCTACTCACAGCAGTAATCACCAGATACCACCTAAGTCGAAGATAATCAGATAATAGCCAAAACAGTGAATTAATAGAATATAAGCAACGAACTGTGTAATACTCTGAACAGCCAGTAGTGATGGTCCCAGGAGCGATGGTTTGTGAAGGTTGAGAGGGCGGGGTGGAGCTTGGGCTGCTAGTTGTAGGTCCTCCAACTGTAGTCCCGTTAATCACCAGACCTGGCGGCAAGGGGTAAGAGGTATACGTCGCCGGCGGACTGAGAGAGTCAGGGAGACGGGGTCCAAAAATACTAGAGCATTGATGCATGACTTCAAGCGATCGAAGCGATTTGAGTTGATGAAAGCATACCAATAGTCGAGGCCCGGCTGCAAGTTTGAGCAGTCCGATTTGATACCAGTGTTCCAATACAGGAACTGCGCATTATTGATATTGTTGACAACCGTAATCGCAAAGCATGTATCGCCAACTGCAAAAAAATCTTGCGTTAACTTGAAAAGCGGTCTGGTCGTAAAGCCCCCTTACCTTGCGCATTGTAGTATTTCAAGCACGTCGAAGGATCAAGCGTCCCAGGAGCTGGGGTGGGAACTGGTTTTGTCACAGTTGCAGGAGGGGGTGTAATCGTGACAGAAGGCGCAAGACTGCAAGGAAGATATGAGGTGACTATTCTCCATCAAATTATGAAGATGTTGCGCACCTTGAACCAGATCCACTGGCAAAGCCCCCGCCGACGGGGAAATCATTGATATACTAATAAGACTACGTTAAGTAAAGCAACGAAGAAAAGAGTCGATAATTTCACCATCGAGATCATACTAGATGCTACGTAGGTTTGAGCGAACATTGCCGATGAGCTAGTAGTGTTGCCAAACACCCCAACACAATAACTATAACGAATACCACTATTAGCTGCGTTGAAAGCACTAAAAAGGAAAAGACTAACTCGAATCCGGCATATAGATTAGAGCAGTCTGAATTGACAACGGGATTCAAATAGTAGAAGGTATCGTTGGTAATGCCGAAGCGCTATATAGTCAAAATTAGCATCGAGATAATCGCATTAAAATCAGATGGTGAGACTAATACCTGAAGAATCTCTGGACAGGTCTCGCCTGACTCGACCGTGTACCATTGGCCGCAGAATTGGCGATTGGAACCGGGTGCTACTTGGCCAGTGGGTAGACTGAAATCCATTCTTTTAGAGAGAAAAGTACGACATGAACCTTTTGCAAACTCACGCTAGTGCCGTGATAGTACCAGCGGGATTTGCTCCGCTAACTGTCGCTCCCGGGGTGTATCCACCGCCAGGGGGGCTAAAACGTTTCAAGCCACTCAGCGATTCATACTCAACCGTGTGAGGAGAGATTTCCAAACCTGATGCAAACGCTCTCTCCGACATATTGGTTCAAATTTGAGCAACGTGAATTTATTTGCGGATTCCTTATCGTCTATGAGTACGTTTCAAAGACGCCTATAAAACGATCCTCTCACCAACTGAGAAATTGTGTCCAAGTGATCCCCGAGTCACTTGCAATGGTCATACATGTATCGTCGGATGTGACGACATGTAAAGTACATTTTCCAGGGAGACATATTTTGGTGCCTGCAGCAGGCAGATTGTTGCACTTTAGGGACGAATCAGTACAGATTTTCGACACAATGATACTGAGTCATTTACCTGATACTGCAATCCGTTCACACTAATCAGTTGAGTGTAGGCAACGGACTGAGCCAAAGAAATCGAGTCGCATGTATCCCCACTCGCGACGGTATAATCGCCGAAAACGCAGGTGGAACTGTTTGCAGGGGAAAGCGAACGTGTAGGTGCTGGCAGTGCCCAAGTGCCCGATACAGGTGTTACAGTGGGCAGAGCGGTCGTAAGCGAGTCTGGAGTGGGCACGGTATAGTTTACACCACATATTCCTTGAATCTGTATCCATTCGGACTCAAAGCGAGCGTCGTATCCGAAGGGAGACGCCATCTGCACCCGGATAAGTGCGAGATGACATTCGTCGCAAAGAGTAGCCGCTGGAAGATCTGTGAGAGACAGGTCCTCGCTGGATAACGCCTGGGAGGTATAACAGTATGCTCCGGAAGAGTCCTTCGCGCAAGCCTGAGAATAGGTGTAGGAGATCTGTCGGAAAGGGAGGGAAGGGACGTAGGGAACGATAGTGCCCTTGCCATTATTAACCCCGTAAGTCCATTGGCCTGCACAAGTACTGTCGACACTTGTGGTGATATTAGTGAGAGAATTTTCGCAGGCAGTAGTGCAAACGTTGTCCAGATCGGCGGAGGTGAGGGAAAGAGCAAAGTCTTGAGAGCTCAGATCTCGGGGTGACAACGTAAGAAGTGTTGCATTGCATGCTATGATAGATGCGAGGGCATTTGCGCAGGCTTCAGAGGGAGCTGGGGAGACTTCAGATGCGTTAGCCCAAAGTTGGAATTCGCCAGGAGAGTTCAAAGGAGGGGGGACGAGCTGAGCAGTGGCTCTGGCGAGTAAACTTAGATAAATAACATACAACGCAGACTGCTGCATGGCTGCGAGAACCCGAGGGGGTCGAAAGAGAGACGACTGAATGCATTTCTTGAATTGTCGCAGTGAGAGTATAACTCGGACGGAGACAAAGGCGCTTGGGGGCTTGATCAATATTGGGCGGTTATCTCCATCAACGCCAAGCCAGGGACACAGCGCTACAAGCGCTCCCGTCAAAAACCGAAATGTTGCGAAGTTCACCGCTTTACCTTGTTTGACACGATGCTAGCAGCGGGTCAAAGCCAATGTTGTTCAGATTCTACACATATCGTGCCATAGCTAAGACGGTCATATCTTTTACTCTTTGCTCTCGGAAGGTATCTTATCACCAACGCACTCTCAAGTACCAACCTCCGATCCGGGGAAGTGCAACAAACGCGAATCCAGGTGATCCATGTGCAATACCGCGCTGGATGGGTTTCTGAAACAGCGATGGAATCAAATCAGCACCTTTTAATGACTAGTAAGGTCTCTATTTTCCGAAACTCGGGAGTGCATTAACCATTTTACAAAGGCGGTTACATGGCAGAGTGATATGGAATCAGCTGGACAGCGTTCCGCACGTTTTGAATGTATCGGCAAGACGATATTTTGTTCCTTGACCGCCGCATCATACGGCACTAATTGTCTGAGTGTCGCGCCTTTACTCAAGAAGGCTACACATCTTGCTTTATCCTTCAGCTAACTATCCAGAATCGCTACTTTTTCACTGTGTTTGGAGACATTTTGAAGCTCTATTGGTTGCGAACTGGTGCATACTTGAAGGCGGCCTGTGTATCTATTCGAAAATGAACGTAAAGCGTCCATCGGGATGTTCGTTTCTACTAACTACTCATACAGTGAGCGGTCCGCCTGTTAGTCGCATCAAAAGGTCCTGATTCACTTATTGATGCATTTCTCTCCCAGATGGATCTTTCTCTTGGCAATATCGGCGTCTTGCACCTCAGTATTTGAGTTATGGACAGGTATACTCGAAGGCAACACTCTCGGACTCAGGCTATCGCCCCTCTACGAGGTTGTTCACGTTCCTTGACCGGACAGTATGAAGCTCCTCCCTCTCATTCTTTCCTCGTTGTTCATAACCACACTCGCTCAAGCCCGTGAAAGACCTCTCGCTCGTCGAAACACTCCTTCCAAACGCGTTACTCGTCAGAAACATGATTTCCATCCTGAATCTAATCCCGCGCCGTTGAAGCAGGATACAAGTCCTGCCCCCAGCGCCTCGGATATATGGGATATCTTCCAGCGGGTTAACCCTCCCCCTCCTTCCTTCGTTCAGAATCCCTTATATGACCCTCAACAAAAGCAAAGTCCCCATCAAGCGCAAAACTGGTACAACCCTCTCGCTGCGATTGCCAAGCGCCAGGCATCTACAGATCCAACTACTGAGTGCGGAGCTACCACAGTAACACCACCTGGATTTGATGGTTCTTGTACTGCAGCGCAGCCATGTCCCAATGGCGCGTGTTGTGGTTCCAACGGTTTCTGTGGTTATGGTTCGGAGTACTGCGGAGACCGTACTGGAACGTATGTTGCACTTTCCCTCATCTATACGCATTCTTCTCAATACTTGCTTTTGTACAGTGATGGCGTTTGCCTGAGTAATTGCGATGCTCTTGCTGAATGTGGACGTGAGTGCTGACACACTATATCTCCTGGGTTAATCTAATATTACCGCTTTCCAGCCAATGCGGCAGCCGGGGAAGAATCTTGTGCTCTAAACGTCTGCTGCAGCAAATTCGGCTTTTGCGGATCTACAGACGAGTTCTGTGTCGACGAATGTGCCGACGATCCTTCCGGACATTGCGGCAAAGTCTCCGTACCCACAAACGCTGGAGCCAGCGTACTTTCGCGGGTGGTACGTACCGATCTTTATGATCCTGACTCACGGCCTTGATATCCGTTTCTTAGATCGGCTACTATGAGTCGTGGGCTGCCACTCGGCCATGTAGCGCGTGGTTCCCCCAAAACGTCCCAGCGGATGGCTATACCCACCTGAACTTCGCCTTCGCCGGAATAGACCCAGACTCGTCTCAGATTGTTCCGGGTGACACCAATGACCCATCCTACTATAGCTCTTTCACAGGCCTCAAGAAGATAAATTTGAACTTGAAGACCTACATATCCGTGGGCGGATGGGCTTTCAAGTATGCGATCATATATTTTGATGTTAAATCCAAGCGCTTATAGTTTCAACAGTGATCCGCCTACCCAAAGGGTTTTCAGTACAGTAGCAGGCGATGTCGGAAAGAGTCAAACATTCGCGAATTCAGCTGTTGCATTCATGATCCAAGTAAGCTATTCAGTGGTGTGATATCGACGAAGGTGTTAAGTGAATCGCTTTTAGTATGGCTTTGATGGCGTTGATATCGGTAAGTGCCCTTCTTTTCCGAGCATAGAGCAGATTTACTAATATAACTGGTATACCTCAGATTGGGAATAGTCAGTTGATCGTTTGTATCGGGTACCAGACTCTGACTCACGTAATATTGTAGCCCGGTTGCTTGTGAACGAGGAGGTGCTCCCGAAGACTTTGCTAATTTCCCTCGTTTCCTCTCCATACTTCGACAGACTTTTGATGCGTCAGGACACACCTTCGGTACAAATTCCATCTCGTCTAGGTCGATCAGATATGACTAACACTTGTTCCAGGCCTGACGTTCACTGCACCAAGCTCTTATTGGTACCTCCAGCATTTCGACCTGCAGAATCTGCTCAAGTATGCCGATTGGATCAATTTGATGAGGTTCGTTTACAACGATACATTTCCACTTGAAATTTAACTCTTGTTTTGTATAGCTATGATCTACACGGAACATGGGACGCGAAAGATGCTTATATCGGAAATATTGTCGGCGCACACACCAATTTGACAGAGATCGATCAGTCCCTGCAATTGTTCATGCGTGCCGGAGTACCCTTGAACAAGATCGTTCTTGGCCTTGGCTTCTACGGACGAAGTTTCGAACTGTCTGATGCGAATTGTGCCGCACCTGGATGCCCGTATGAAAACCTTTTTTCAAAGATCGGACATGCTTCTTACTTGTTTTCAGTTTCAACGGTCCCGCGGCTGCAGGACCATGTACCGCAGCAGCTGGTATCCTGTCTTGTACGTATCCCTCCCTCGTCACATAAGGCCCAATACCTGATAGCGTCCGCGCAGACTCTGAGATCCAGGATGTCATCACGTAGGTTGCAAGTGACTTTCCAGCGCATCATGTGAGACTTACGTTCTGAATGCACAGACGTACGAAACCGGCGAACATTGTACACGATCAGGCCGCCGCCGTGAAATATTTCGAGTTCAATGATGTATGTCTCTTCGCGTTGTAGTGAAGCTCACTTGGAATTTGACAACTACGTTATTACAGGGGATCAACGTGAACCAATGGGTGTCATATGACGATGCTGTGGGTGCCGCCGTGTTTGTGGTAGTCCTTGATCTTTACCATGTGCCCTACAGGATACTTTCAAGCAAAAGATTGATTATGCCAATGGTGGAGGTCTTGGTAAGTCATGTCTAGGGCATGATATCTAGGAAAGCACTGAATGACGATTCCTTACCAACTAGGTGGCGTGATGGTCTGGGTAAGTGATATATTCGGGGCCTGAGTATACAGGATATTCTGATCATGTTTTCCCCTCAAAGGCCGCCGATCAGGATGACTTCGCGGGATCGGTATGCGTCTATCGTTTGAGACGTAATTCCATAAACTAATATCGCATATAGGCTTTGTCTGCCATTTTGGGCCAACCGGTAGGGACTGCTATCCCTGCTCCTGACGGCTTTGGTAGCAACGATGCTCAATCCTGTACCGTGATGGATTGCGGAGTGGCTTGTCCCAGTGGTTTCGTCCAGGTTTGTAAACACTTCTATAGAACTTAATACGTGTTACTGAATTCGATAGTAGATGACAGATGTTACGACCGGTGATCTAGCCGATCCTCACAGTGGCTGCAAAACCGGAGGTCGTGCGATTTGTTGCCCAGCAGGGTACGTAGGAACGGACGTCGCAGCTTGCAACGTAATACTAACTTCGATCCATAGAAATCAACCTCAAGACTGTCAATGGCGCGGCACAGGTGTGTATAATCTTTTCATATCAATATTCCATTCTAATCAAGCACGACACTTCGAAGCTCCTTTATGTAATGGTCAGTACATTCTCAAGCTGCTACCGGTCTGCTGGCTTACCGTACCTTTATTATTTCTGGAAAGGGGTAAGCTCAATAGGTATACTAGTCTCCGATAATCTGAACTAATAAATCTTAGGTTTGCCAAGTCGGGGAAATATCTCTCGCTGGTGATTCTTGTATGTAATGAAATCGTTGATCCTCGTCAAATGGTTTGACTATATTGTCACTTAGGGGGTACCGGGAAGAAATGTGGCTCAGGTCATAAGCAGGTAGGTTGTCTGAATAACTCTCCGATCATTCTATTAACTTCTGTAAATAGTTTTGTTGCAAATCTGGTATGCTGTGGATCATATCCTTCTCCTGGAGAGCGCGCTAACTTTAGCGTATTCAGGCTTGACCGACGCGCAGCTTGAGTTAGTATCCCGTTATTGTAACATTACCGGAAAGCAATTGACATGCCTCTGTTTGTTTAAGGTCCATACAAGAATCAGACTGCCAATGGTACGCTCCATCGTGATATCTCTACAGCATAAACTGAACTATGGGGTATCATCTGCTCAGGTGTATGTACATTCTGCCTGAACCCTCAGATGAACCCTACTAAATCTTTGACACTTACTCCCCTTCCCCTCTATCAGACGGTGAGTATGCTCTAAAATCACAATTGCGCATCACTCAACTTTAGGATCCAGGTTCCCGGAGCGATAATTGCAGTATGTACCATGTATGCGCAATGAATGCATACACTTACCATTGAACAGATGATAACACTTGCCCCACAAATACAGTCGTGTACGTAATGTGCTATCTTCAAATAGTCTGACTAACGCGGTCGTTTTAGGATGGGGCAGAGCTACTGGGGTGATTGGAAGCAGAAGTGGTATGATATATTTGGCACCGGGGCATGCCCTGTGAGTCTACTAACAGGTCTTTCTTCTGCAAAACTTACTTGTGTTCTTCTGTAAGGTTAATGAGCGACAGGTATGACATACTTCATACTTTTCCAAATGAGTATATAAATCGACTAACTGATTTCACCAGCTATGCTGTACGCTTCCGGGAGTAGGTTCAAACCCATTTTACATATTATAATGCCCTGATAAAAGTTCAGGGAAACGCAGTTACGGCACCTTTCACTTTGGATGAACTTTTCGACAACCCTCCTGAAGATGAAGACATGTCGTATAAATTGCAAACGGAGACAATCAATGACGATAATCCTGATGCCGGGAGTGGTGAGTAGAGTCTTTGCAGGCGATCTCCGCGCATTAACTGAAGTCATTGGGCATGCAGATAACCCTGAGACCGTGCGTGAAAATCTTCAACAACGTTATTATAAACTAATCACAGTGACGGTTGACAGACCCCTTTCGGTCTCGTTGTTATTGACGTGAGTGTACACTGCTAGTTTTTGATATACGCTCTGAACGTTTTTAACTATTAGGGACCTGACCATTATGTCTCGGATCTCACCCGCCGCTCGAATTGGGAATTGATTGGGTGCCATCCCACTGAAGAAACACAAAGCGTCCGCGCGGTTTGCACCAAGGGACAGAATGACGCCGGATGTAATCACGTATTCATTCGTGCCGCTGAAGACACGTACGCCGCTAGCAACTTCGAACTATAATGTTCATGCTAAATTCTGTTCGTAGCATTGTCAAGATGCCGAAAAACTGTGGACCAGGTATGCGTCTAATGCATATTTTAGGCTCTCCCTAACATTCTTCGCCCAGGTCCTTACGCTCGTGTCGTGTCTTTAATCCCAAGTAAGACAGCCAGGCTCTCTAAACGTATCCAGCAATTGGATGAGTCTATCCGACCAATTGTGTAGGTCATCGTGGGATTATCAGAAGTCGGACCTGCTAATACTAAGGTCTTACAGGTACGACTTGACATTCGATTACAAGTTCCATGAAATCCGTGCGCCGGCGGATATGGAGCCTGCTTTGATGCGTATTGATGTTACAAATATTCCTGGTTACTGGGATGGTAGGCCAGCGCGATAGCCGCCGTCGAATCCACGATCTGACTTTCTTCAATGTAGAAATTGTCACCGGAACGACTCGACGAAGGGACTTGATGAACGACCCGCAAATGATCAAGCGGGGTCTAGAGGAGCGTTGGTTTGGTACGTGTCGGTTTTCGAAACTGGATATCACACCCATTGAAGCCGGACTGTAGGCGCATTCGGTGACTGGCTTGCTAAGAGTATGTTTTTTCATACATCTTGCTTCATTGTCGTTCTGAGAGTTGTGGATAGCTACCCAAGTCAAATCGGATACCAGTGCTCGATTAGGCATGCAGCAAGCATTCTCCACAACCTTATTTAGCGCGTCACAGAATTGTGCCTCGGAAGATGGCAGTACTCAATTCGCATCATCTCTGAACGTCGCTGTGCACGGTAATGCGCAGGCCCACGTTACATTTGGTGTGTAAGCTGGCTTATTATGTCGTTCCTTACTTACCGCTTCAATTCCGTTCTGATATCTAGGACTCTATGTGCAGGTAATTCCGGTTCTTGCTTCGAGTTGTATGATTGGCCTATATTTACTTGATATTGTAGGGACACGTGCTACCGTCCCCCAGCATTGATGCAGCGTATGTTTATGTAGTGAGCCAAGCCACCGCGAATTTAGGTGAGTTGGTGATTTATAACGACCTTCCTCAGCCGCCTGACATCCTTGTCCTCATCTTAAGGATTTGAGGTATAAGCTTTCTATTTCTACTGTATTGTCACACCATGAAACTCTATACAGGTTACAGGAAAGGCCAGCGTCACTTATGACCCCGGTCAAGTAAAGATGATCCCTGAGATCGCTTGGCCCGGTTTGTCCGTCCCAGGTAAGCCACTTCTACATATTTCATGTGTGCATTCGATTTATGCCAATAAAGGTCTGGCGACGATTGGCCCAACCTTCAACATGTGAGCCACTTATTTTAACATGCCATAAATCCAAGCTGATCATATGAAAGCTATGGGACTATAACCGGATCGCTCTCGCTTTCAGGGACATTTTCCTTGACATCTAATGTAAGCTCCCCCCTATCTTAGAACCCATTACATTTCTGAGATATCACCAGTGGGATACTGGCGAGTTCTACTACTCAGTGGGAACTGGAGATCAACACCAAGAGGTTGGTGGCCCTTGTACATTCGTTATCGGTATATGGATAATTCTGACGTCCATGCTTAGGCGGCTCAGAGTGATCCAGGATTCGGGACAGGCTGGCAAGTCACTCCACATGCTGTAAGCTCTCTCCTACCTTTTTCTACCTAGCCGCCTTACCTCTTTCGAAGGACGTACAATTGAATGGAAACCTCGCGGTACACGTCATTCCGACAGCATCCCTCGGCATCAATGTAAGCTAATTTATAATGTAGTTGAAGTATCCGTGACCCATATAATTTCTGCTTTCCAGATATTAAACGGACTCGTCAATGCACAAGCAAACTTGGCACTAGACGGCTCCGTTTATGTGGACTTATCAGCCAGCTTGACAGGCGCACATGTTGCTGTAGGAGATGTTGTCAGATTGGATGCAAGCGTGACAGGTAAAGACATATGTCATAGAATCATTTATAACAGATATCTGAACGTCTTCTAGGAACCGGCTTTAGCTATCCTGGATACAATTTCTTCAACCTACAGGTATGTTCAAAGCCTCTCACCGTTGACGCCTGCTAACATGACTACTTATAGCACGAGTGGTACTCGGCAGACGTCACGTTCGGTACGACCAAGCGTGACTATGTTCCCACTTTAGCAGTGGATGATCTTGTTAGCGACGGATTGTACGGTGCTCTACCGTACTCGTACGCTATGAATGGTTCTATCCCTCGTCGTAGCCAGGAAAAGCGTGGCTTACTGGACGCATTCGGCTTCCTGAAGTGTCCGACCGTGGAAGAGGGTGGAGGCAGCGGCGATGATTGCTTCAACGCTTTACTAGATGGCGAAGACCTATCGGATACCGATGTCAATGAGGAACGTCGTCGCGACGTAGATGACCTACATTGTAAGTCTAATCACCAATTTGAGTGTAACGAGTTCACAAGCTCACATTTACCAGTGCAATCTCGCACCACTGTCGCAAAATGTGCCGGATTGACCATTGTAAGGCCGGAGTATAGCGGTGCGCCTGTGGACGGGTTTTACGACCTTTCAAATCCCCAAGATCCCACAAGTTTCACAGCAACGAGCTACACGACTGCTCAACTTACGACTGCTAGAGCTTACGCTTACGAGCATGTGTGAGTGGCACGGAACTGATGTCGTATTCCGTAACTCACACCCGCCGAAAGTTATGAGAATCAGTTGTTCACTATGGTAGGCAGCTCTCCCGTTACTTTACTATAAACCTGTACTAAAATTTCGAACTATGTTTCAGTTCATCAGCGATGTCATCGTTCCTTTCTTCGCCAGCTTATATGGCGGGAACGGCTGCGCAGCTACAAAGCAATATATCTTCCAACAGTGGGGAGGTCGCACTATAGCAAACGATCTACAAGTGTGTAATGTCCCTTATTCGTCAAACTCGTACTGACCAGTGATAAGGCGACAATGCCGAACAGGATCGATGAGTTCCCAAGTACGTAGAGAGTACATCACGCTTGGACCAAACTGAGATGAGCGTTGATCACTTTAGAGCTGAACCAAGTAGCAAATACGGCCAAGTGAGTATATCAATCGTTGTCGTAAAACCAAGATCTCACTACTTCGACAGAGCTGCATTCATCAGCGGCAAGAGCTTCAAAACAGCTGATAATCTGGCAGGCAAGTCAGCAACGCAGATCGTATATTACCTTCGTCAGGTGCGGTATTTGCCTATCATCTTCTTGTATTGTTGCTGACTATCAATTTGTATATTTCAGGCGGCGTTGTCTATATAGTGAGCATCGATGAATGATTTATCTTCATCTACGACTGACTATCGGCACGCAGTTACTTGCGAGACCAGGACATCAGGGAATATTTCGACGCCAATAGTAATCTTGTGCGATAATAAACTCTTCTCTCATATCCAAAAAAGAAATTGACACGTTCGTGATAGGTCCGTGATATTTGGACCGATTTCATGGGAAACTTCAAGATGGTTAGCTGGCGGCTGCACTTGTTTACTTTTCTTCTAACATTACTGACTCTCCGACAGTCTCAAATACCACCAGTATCTCAAAACCCGATCCTCGTGAACTTCGACGTGTAAGTCTTACTTTTGCTTATGAATTGACACATGGCTCAATCCGAGTGGCGATGGATCAGTGGGAGTGAATACGACCTCTGGATACGTGAGTACATCGTCACTTCGCAATGTACTAGCTCATATCTATTACCTTCTCGCAGAATCTGTTGTACTCGGTAAACATCCGACTTCAATCATACTAGTATCATGGTCCTGTACTTAATATTTTCCAGGAAATTACCGCAGTAACGCACTTACGTTCATCAATTATGCGTTGCCGGTCCTACAAACCAAATTCAATGGTGCAGCCACAATCACCATCAACACGCCTCTTGCATGCGACGCGCACACCGAAACCATTACATACCAGCAGATGGCGGTACGTGTTCCTAAATTGTCGATAAGCACACCAAATACTCAGTACTCAATTGTTACCGGTAGAATGCTTTCGCTAGTGCTAATATGTGAGCTTATTATTGTTCCCTCTTCACTTTCGTGACGACTGACGCTGTCCCAGACCGGATATTGATTGGACCTAAAGCTTTAAAGGTTGGTGACTGGACCCCTCACGTCCACCTGGATAAAGAGAATTCTCAAGGAATTTATAGCTCTCTCTACCTATTTATTGTATCCTGTATGTGGGACTATTGTTGTATTTGGGATTGTAACTCGCCAGAGATGCGATGCTATAAAACATTGCATTTTCGGTGTGCAATGCGCAGGCTTGAGCTTGATGGAGAATCAGTTGCAAACTCGGGAAATAGCTCTCGCCTTCAGTTTAATTCGAGGATGCCTCACGTGAATATTTGCCTTGAGAAGATATGATGCCGAATGTGGAAGACGGCGTATTTAGCACCTTTCATACCCAAACAGCCATGGTAGAGGAAACGCTTGCTGCGTTGACGAACATCGACATTGGAAGATTCTGGGATCTGAAGGGTCAGGTCTTCGAGAAACTCAAAACTACACGAATCTTCGAGGTGAGAAGGCTATATTTTCCAACATACTCACCGGTGCTGATAACGGCATGTTATACAGGTCCTTCCCAACGATATCTTATGTGTTGGGCAAGCAGACCATGCTGGTCCGGAATACTCTTCGTTCATTCGTATCAACAATGTGAAAGCAGGGATTTGGAAATCCCTAGTTGTTCCGAAGGAGGGTGGAAATGCTTCGCCTCCAGTTTTGATTGAGGCTGAAATCCATTGGATCGGCGCCGGTCAAGTCGACTATCTAAATCCTGCAAGTTCGGAAATAGGTGTCGACAAGGCGGGCGAAGAAAACAAATGGGCGAAGATAGGGACTATCAGCACAGATGGTGGAGTCGCAATCCTTACACAGTCGTCCTTCCCGCCCAACAATATCTTGAGTCGACTTCTGGCAAAAGTTCAGAGGGAGGGACAAGATCATAATCCCGAAGACGATCTGGTCACTGTGTGGCACGAGATTTCGAAAGCCAATGAAGACGAAGATGGGTTTGGTGGGAATGTTGATGTTCCAGTTCCAGGAGGTTTGATGTGTGAGTACAGTCATTGATCTGCCAGATGGAAAGCTGACTTTGGGTCATTTAGGCGACCCTTTGGATGAGTCCGCGACATATCCTGTGTATGTTCATATTGAGGACAAAGTTACAGGCGAGGAAGATGGAAATGAAGGAACTCCAGACATTGTCAGTGCAGTGAGGATCGTTTTTGCCAAAGGAGAATGAATTTTATGAACCCTGTGTTTCGTATGCTGTTTGCTGTTGTACGTCGAGAACTGTATTTTTTTCCGACGAGGTTTCCATACGGACGAGTTATCTTTGGGCAACTTGTAACACAGCTACGAGAAAGAAAAAGCGGGAAAGGAAAGCGCCGGCCCGCGTTGGTTCAAAAATGAACATACCGTCATCAGCCTTGGCCACTAGTGACTAGATTTGACACCCAACATACAGTTAAACTGTACGTGTGGGCACATTTCCTATACTTGCATCAGAAGCTAAAGTGTAGGCGAGGCTCCGTAGTATTCAAACGTGATAGTCGATTAATATAGATACTTAGGGATATCCTTCACCACAATGCCTCAAGGATCAGGTCCAAAACAATCTACAAACAGAACTAGCAAATTCCCGGAGTCTCTTCGGAGCTCATCACGAGATGCTGTCAAATTTGTCCAAAATATGCACTCATGGGATCCAGTGGAACGTGAAGAGGAACGGCTGAATTGTATGCTAGACATATTTTACTATGACCCAACCGACGCACAGTGAGAGGCAATATGTCTCTCAGGATATATGGAGGCTGTGATTGATATTGCCTCCGATGAGCAGATGTACCAATTGGATGCATTCAAAAGACGTACTTCTGTGCCCACTTCAACCGCGGTTAGTCGCCTTCACTATACTTCTCTGACATTCGTTAACTTTCATCAAGCTATACTACATATTGTGTGTCTTGAAGCTCGTGCAGAAAGTATCCACATGGTTGGATGATGGCCACAGGAAGCCTGCTGGCAGTGTGGCCTATTGCATGACGACTCGTTACCTCAAATTGATTCCCAAGCTCTGGGAAACCGTATGGAAACAGCGAATGATTTTTCTCGCACGGACTAATGCCAACTCTGAATACTACACACATATCGAAGTAGACCCTGGTGAAGTTATCACTCTATTGAAGATTATTACCATCTTGGTGGAGGAGTATATATCTCATCACCATCGCCATAAGTAAGTCCTAAAGTTGACTCGTACTACATGAATCAATGCTGATGACCCTAGTTCTCAGTCACCCCCGCTGGGGCAACGTGTGGCACATATCGCCTTTGCCTGTTGGGCAAACAGTGATCTTGACCTCGAGCCGAAAGTTCGCTATGATGGTAGGATTATCTTATATCATGACAGGTGCCATTACACTTTGCAAGCGTCGGATCGCACAGGCGCTCGTTATCATCGGCTCATGACTGCTTCGTGGACGTGACGAGAAGGCCCGTGAGCACATCTAGCTTGTCGAAGACGTACCGCCGCGATCTTAACGACTTAAAAATATGGACGGACACCTACAGTATTTGCTCTTTATGGTGGAACTTTCGTGCGTATTCCATCGAGAGATCGTCTCTGTGAAAACGGGCAAGAGATGCTTGCTGAAGTGCGTCGTTCTAGCATGTCAGCGACAGATATGCAGGGGCGTAGAAAGACCAGACCCCCAGCGTGACGATAGTTTGCCCTACTATGCTATCAGACCAACTATGACCACTGTAAGGTAAGGTCCACCGGCTGGCAGACGAGGTGTCACAGTCACTGACCTTGTGTCAAGCGAGCTTTTAGACCATGAGGTTACCAGGAGAGATTTATTCTCCCCAGATCCTTTCAACACGCTACCATTCTTGGCACATGCAATCGTACCAATAGCAGAAGTGGGGGACCAGACTTTCATCGGTGCGTACACTTGCTTTATAAATGTTGTATCGGACACCCTAATTTGTCTCGTTCTTCCTGGTAGCCTATGGGGTTTAAGCACAACGGTTGCGGACAGGTCCTAAAGCATCTAGTGTTATGGGTCGTGCAATCATGCAGAAGATCATCTATCATATGCAACAGACATGACTTCACACATACCCTGCTTCGCCTGCCGATCAGCATGGCCGTCACAAAGGCGGTTATGACGGAGCTTTGGCTCCAGCACGGAAAAAACTGAGGGTTGAACGAAACACTGGAGAGAAGACGGGTTGCGAGAATCGCCACAGGTAATACAACGATTGCGGCTCCGTATTGGCTGGGATGAAAAATGTGCGTGTTCTGGCAATAAGCCGGCTCACAAAATGCGATACTGTAAAGGCTATGGGCGAGCCCGTTACTGTGGCATACAATGCCAAATGAGGTGAGTTTGTATAGAATTTTCCCATCTGTCTCTATTGAGCTATTACTACAGGCACTGGGAATCCGGTGGGCATAAGGAAGTATGTAAGGGGAATAGAGCCTCCCAATGAAAGATACCTATCAACGGGATATTAGAACAGTACCAATGATTTCATGAACTAGAGAGAGAGAGCCCCAGATCCTCAACCACTTCGTTGACCGAGTCTAAACAGGTCGAGCCGAACCTGTCCATTTTCAATGACTTGTAACTACTCATTAGCCTGAGATTGCACCGTGTCTATGTAGATCCTCAAGCTTGCGAACGCTGTGCCATCCTACAAACGGAGAATGTCTAGTGTATAAATTTGTCAGCTCAGCAGCTGGCTAGAAACTTGACCGATGTTGAGACAGTTACTATCTTATATGGTAGCACTTTGTGGGCGATTTAAAAACATGCATGGGCGGCATGGCATAGCGCATGTATTTTATGCAGGGAGTGAAAGCGATAGACGACGTGCTCGTGCCAGAGAGTATACAGGGATATGACATATACGAATGCGAAGAAGAACGACTAGCTGTTTGATGAATGGTCCGATTACGCCTCGGAAGTCGTCTTCTTGACTCGCTTGACTGCGGTGGTGTTTTCCCTACAAACAGAAAAAATCAAGCGAGTCTGGTGAGAAACAGAATATATTAGCATTTTGATGGAAATGCACCTGAAGCCGTTCTTGAAACGCCTCGAAACGTCCTTGAGGTACCGCATCCGTCCTGTGCCAGTGGTCTTTCGGCGCTTGGCCTTCTGACCCCACTCGTACGACCGCAGCTTCGCGCGGGGGTAACCGCACTGCGAGCACTCTGCATCATCCAATCCGTCCCAAAAATCATCATCATGATTCAATATTAATGTGCGCGTTTTCCAATGATCAAACAAGAAAGATGAGGGAGGGTCGTAAAGATTTTGGGAAAGAATCGAACGGTCAGAGGTGGATTGAACAGTGATATCAAGCGCAAATACGCACCCTTGTGCTGCTTGTGGAACGAACGGCTGCCACACCGACGGCAGAGGGTGTGGGACTTCGTGTGCCGCTTACTGTAGACGAACGATGGGTATGCTGATCAGCGAAAGCCGACTACGACCACAATAGAATAACGCACCCGAAAGATGTGGTACCTAAGTACCGTTAAAAGTCCAAACCGTTAGTCCTTCCTGAATCCCAAACGTAGCATAACATCTGCACGGACCTTTCGTCTGTCAAGGAAATGAGGTCGTCAGCGATCCGTAGAATACGCATTTTCGAGGTGAAAGCCAAAGGGACGCCTGCGCTTCATCCGACATAGGTTCGGTCCATCCATCCCATAGAATCCGCCAAATTGCTCCGTTCAACCTCTCAGTACACTCTCCTGGTGCATACGTCCCTCCGGCTTTCAAAAGTTTGAGCATACTCACCATGGTGTCTTGAGGATTTTGCGGTTGCCGATGGGTACTCTATCGTGGGCGGTCGCTACAGCCACTGCTTTCGGTGTGCTCACGTAATTTGCCTTTCTAGGCAATTTCCCCGCCACTTTGGGCGTTTGTAGCACTTACTTGGCGCTTCTGAGTCTATACAGGTCTATACGCTATCCTCCCTCCAAGTTCACTTGCTGCAGTATGGTACTGATTGTTGCTTGGTTTGTGCACACCATCATGTATCATGCGTAACTTACGAGCTTTTACCGATTTACACCCCACAAAAACATACGCAAACAATCGTCTATATCAATCGTTGCATATCCCGTATGTATGTTGCTCTGAGCAGAATGTTTGAATAATTGCGCTGTCAGTGGCTATATGTGAAACTATATCATATCGTTTGGCATCGTCCAGCACGCTACTTCAAACTGCCGCATATCGTTATAACCGCTTGAGTCATGATGTAACTGCAGCACTGCAGAAATCATCGAATCATTAGCCATATACAAGTACTTACTCTCACCTCGCGCAGGTACATGCATACGTAAGTCGGCAGTCATTCATG
Organism: Hermanssonia centrifuga; assembly: GCA_001913855.2. Taxonomy (NCBI): domain Eukaryota; kingdom Fungi; phylum Basidiomycota; class Agaricomycetes; order Polyporales; family Meruliaceae; genus Hermanssonia; species Hermanssonia centrifuga. Next base: position 45,546 of record MLYV02001335.1, read on the forward strand.
TGTTCTAGATTCATTCAAAATTTCCACGAACAGCTTCCGGATGTTAGCATCCTCATATACAAATTCTCTGCCAGGGCCCCGCGTTAATTCCTCCACGCTCGGGGTCAAACCCAAACATGGTGCCGGGACCATTGGTGCGAATTTTATGAAAGCATCAGATTTGCAACGGTGCATCTTACGTGAGATGGTCCCCTGCGTCAGGGGGGATGTGTTAGGTTCGTCTGTCAGTCTAACGACCACCCTGCTTGTTATGTTGGTGAAACTGACCAGGCTTCTCAAACGAGCTTGGCATGGTCAGCTGAGTGCAATTCGTGAGCCTGGATCGTTGAACACTTGTTATTTCTAGTTTCAACATTTCTAGCATGCACGTAGCTGACTTATTCTACGATCCTCGGACCTTGTGCCACCAGTGTTATCCACAAGCAGCGCCGATCTATGATATTCATGGTAGACAACAAGTTCTGCAATCTTTGCTGACGGGAAGCACTGTTTGAGCAAGGTGAAGCACGGCTGCCACACGCCGCATGATGTTGGCCCTGAACAGTGGGCGTTTTTGCATTGCCAGGTGCGTCTTCTGTCGCCCTTTTTCAGACTTATCTGGACTCTTCTTGCTCTTGTCACCTTACATCTTGTTTCACCCTTTTGTCATTTCAGTATCTGCTCGAAAAGGTGATCGTTTCTAGGATTCGGTGCTTTTTGGCTTTTATCTTATCAACGCATGATACGGCATGCCGTTTGATCACCACTATGTAGAGCCGATCAGCGTGTCAAGATCCCTGGTTGATTGTGAGAAGACGTCCCAATCTAAGACCTGCGTTCTCAGAGGACAGAAACGCGATGTACGTCAAGGTCAGTCACGATCAGTCTCTTGTGCCCGACAGAGTTTCACGTACACGATTTTATTGCAGGTGGTTCCCTCGCTCCCTGGGAGGCATTATACCCCGCAGTCAAAGTTAATCTAGGATGGGGCAGGGGATGATAAGATGGAGCAATGGCAGCCGATGCGCGAGGCCTCGCGAGGTTCTTGTCTCGGCTAAGGCTGAGAACGTGGCGTTTGAAGACATGCGTCTACTGTACATTCCTTGTGTACTGCCTCCGGAGATGATAGAGAATCTGTTGCATTTGTCCACGATATATTGCATACTCGTCGTCCAGTGCTGGCAACGGTCGTTGTGTTGAAAGCGACACACGCGAGGGACTCCGTGTTTTGGATGTGTTGACGGATGATATGTCGGATCGCCGAAACAAGATTAGATTGTGACATGCTTACATAATTGACCGGAACAAGATAAGGAGCAGGGAGAATCAAATGTGAATGATGCGATTGGCTGCGGACGACTGTGTTGATAATCTCTATTTTATCTAGCCTCTGCGCCAGATTGTCCCGCTGCGCCCGCCCTCCTAACGTCTTCGTCTACTCTCATCATCTTCCTCAACGCGCTCTCCTTTCTCGTTTTCGTCGTTCACAGCGCCGAGACAGTCCTTTCGTCGAGAGGTCGCTATTTTTCTGCTCAACTATCTCTTATCTTATTCGCGCCCCGGTCTGTTCTCTAACCGGCCTTGCGACGCAAACATCATGTCTGGAGTCGTGCTTGAGTCGCCTGGCCTGAACATGCATGCTCCTGCACTTGCCCCGATCTCGAGGGTACAGTTTAACGGTCAGATACACACGCCACCGGGATCCGATCATTCCAGGAATGACCACTCTACGCCAGCACCACCTTCCCCTTCGCTGCCTACACCCCTGCATCAGAATAACACTCCAGTACCGTACCCCGTAGATCCTGCTTTGAGAGACAGGACAACAGAAAACATCGACCCCGCTCTCTCGCCGAGTCCTTCGTCACCGAATCTCAACGGAGGCACAAAGCCGCCTTGCGCAAACTGCGGCGCCTGCACGACACCATTATGGCGTCGAGATGCAGCGGGGAAAACAGTTTGTAACGCCTGTGGTGAGTCTTTTCATTTGGTTCGATTCAGCTAGGCTTCCTTTCTTTGTTGGCGAGTTGGATTGCCTTTCGTTTGCCACGTGGATCCGACGTTGTCTTTACCGACGTCAATCATATCGAAACCTCGCGCCTTGGTTCCCTACTCAGCATGTCCCTTTGTCCGCACGTAGTTCGCGAGGAGATCATCGTCTTGGATTGCCTTGAGCGGACTTCTAGATGATAGAAGTCCTGCCACTTTTCCTTTCTTGGGTCATTGCTTGAGTACCAGAAACACGATCACTGACGCGTTTTGTTTTCCATCTGCTCCTATTCACCCAACTTACCACCCACCTTCTGCACTGCGCATGTACACACACCGTTATGTCCCCTTTGCTGTGCTCCTACCATTGATACAATGCGACCGTCGCGTCTTCGATAACCCCCAGGCCTCTATTGGAAAAACAGAAGTATGCCGCGTCCCCCTCACCTGGCTAGGACATCGACATCTGCTACCTCTGCAACTCACCCTGACGCCAACCATCTCTCGGGTCTTAACTCTCACAGCAACCCGGATAACCGTCAGATGTCTCCCAAATCTCCTTCGATGCCTACCCCCGCTGCGTCACCGCCGCTGCAACCCGGCCAGCAAGCTTTGACCTCTTCAAAAGATCTTTTGCAGGCCTCCCACGCGAGCTCAAAGGCACACTTAGCGGGTACGTGCCCAGGTGACGGACGATGCGATGGCACTGGCGGCACGTCAGCATGCTCGGGTTGTCCCACGTTTAATAACGCGCTTTCGTCTCTGTCAGGTCCTGGAGCACCTGCACCTGCTGCAGGACCAAGTGCTGAGCCTGGTAGGCCCCCAGTAAAGGAAGGAGTGCAAGAACAACCGGCAACCCCCGGCTCACCCTTAGTGGGTGGTGCTGTCAACGGGAAGTCTCGTTCGAAGAGCTCAGTCGGCGCGTTGAGTTGCGCAAACTGTGGAACCAGTACGACACCGTTGTGGCGAAGGGATGATGTCGGGAATAACATCTGTAATGCTTGCGGTGCGTTCTTCTATTCAGCCTGCTTTTAATCTCCCTCCGCCCTTCCTCCACTTCATCCAACCATTCTGAGAGTTCACCGTCGTTGAATATTCAGCGTTCATCGGACGGGAGATGATCGCACAGCATTGCACCACGTGGGATCGCCCGGGGTCCCGGCGCTTCGTGTGAACCCGGAAGATTCTCCCACCATCTTATCAGATTAGTCACTCACGTACATCTTATCTGACGTGAATGTGCCTATGCCGTCGCCTGTGTCTGGGCGAGATGTCGGAACGGTGAGGGCATCGCGCTCTGGGGTCCTTGTTATTTTCTCTCTGATGCCCGTGGCTCGATTTTCTGTCTCTCGCTCCGCCTCTTTTTCCTCCTTAATCTCTGGGAAGAGCGCTCGAAACTGACGATCCATCTTGGTGTATTTGCCACCTTGCTTTCGTTCTCTAGGCCTGTATTTCAAACTGCACGGCACGCACAGACCCAACTCGATGAAGAAAACGGTCATTAAACGCCGAAAACGCGTCCCTGCCAACCCTGCCGGCTCCCCAACTGCTCAGGACCGTATGACCGACCAAGCAGCAGCCGAAGTGCTCGCAAGCGTAGGTCGCTCTCATGGCGCCGGCGGAAGCGTTCAGCCTGGTACGGAAGACAGCGCAGAAGAAACTGAGGGTCAACCAAGGCGCAAGCGCGCTCGGAAGTCTAAAGCTGAGAAGGATGGAGAGCGAATGGATATTGATGACGAAGAAGATGGTGGTCGTAGTGGCGCTTCTGCAAGGGTTCCAATTAGGAGAGGCACCGGTCGGGCTCGACGAGGGAGTTCAAGAGATTCGAATGCTCCTCATGGTTGGGACAGTCATCAAAATGCGGTGCATCCATCCCACGGAGGTGAACCCGGTCCATCTGCTCGTCCGCCCAGCGCATTTGGATCGGACTCAGAGCGATACGGTGCTGGTGCGCCTCGCGGGCACCCGTTTCTACAAAATCCGCATGGTGGATTCGATCTACCGCCTTTGAATGCGGCAATCGCGGGAAGCTCGGCGATGAACGAGACAGCGAAGGCTGCGTTAAGAGAACTAGGCGTAGCCCAACCTCCAAGTTATGTACGTGCTGGGTCTGCTGCTGCCGGGTTCGTAGGAGCCCCGAGTAGGACACATTCGCCTCTGGCTGGCCCTGGAATCAATCCCGGAAATTCTGGTGGATATGTCCTCCCTCCACCACATAGCCTTGCGCACCCTCCTTATGCTCACCCTCCGGCGTCCTCCTTCTACCTTCCACCACCACATGTTGGAGGTCAGCCCATGGGACCTGGAGAGGTTTCGCCTATCCCACCTGCTGATCTTGAACGGCACTATTCATTACTTGGGGACGAGAAGCGGAGGCTAGAGGATTTGTTGCAGAGGACAGAAAGGATGATGGTTGACATGAGACGAGGGATCGACGAAATGAAAGCAATTCAGCCTCCTCCACTTTCATCAGCTCAACCCCAAGCTCAACAACATCAGTCTCATCGCGAGTCACCTCAGCATCAACATCGTGAACAGCCGCAGCACGCATCGCGCGAGCAGTCACATCATCAGCAGCACCGTGACCAGCCACTAAATCCTTCTCAAGCGCCTGCTGTGGCTCTTGACCGTGTCGAGAGGACTACGAGCACCCACAGTAACAAGAGCGTATGGCCAATTGCGCCGCCGGAGTCTGCGACCAGCAAGTAAGCCCATATGGTTGCGGGTTTCGCAAGACATGCTGGATCTTGTGGTGTTCGCACTTCTATTGACCCCTACTTTATAAGGCACGTCGGTTGCCGTAACATATTACTACTCTTTGGCGATGCCGGACGACTATTTGAACTTTACCATATTGTATGTACATAGGTTAAGGCAGACAGCGCGCGTTGATTGGGATTTTATGTATGTGCTTTGGTGGCGCTGTTTGCGTGGTTTTGGTTCGACTCCTATTTCGTTCTCTATCTGTTTGATTGTGTTGTAGGGGTAGTGTAGAGCACCGTCCGGTTTTTATTTGCGAATGAATCTGTCTATTTTGCACCGCACTCCATATAAGCTTTGTTAGGGGTTGCCTCTTTGACAGTTATCTGATTAGATTCAGACCACCCACGATACACATGAATTTCCTCTCTTTTAATCATGACTCGAGGTGAAAAACGCTACACTGCTCCTGTTCTACTTTTTTGTCGCTGAGAAAGTCAATCTGAGGGTAAATATGAAATATTTTTGGCTAGTGAAGATAAGGGAACGGAGTAATTGAGTAATCTATTGCGGGCAAAGATCATGTGGAAACTCATATTCACGTGAAAAAGTTGCTGGCAGTAGATGATGAATTGCTTTCGAGGCGTTTGAGCTTCTTCTTCGACGTCCACACGCCCTCCATCCCTATCTCTCACTAAGCATGGACGACATCCTCGAGCACCCCGCGCTCGACGACCAGGAGGAGTCGGTCCGCATCGCTGTGCGTGCCCTCGGTGACATGAGGAATAGCGTGCACTCCTCGCCCTCTGCCTGTGAGCAATCTCACGTGCATCTCATTCACACTAGGGATCACATATTGACTGAAAACCCCACCCGTCTTTCGGGAAATATTTAGCGTTTCAAACGACGCCGGCACTAACGATAGCCTCGAGGTCGAGCTCGCCATCAATTCCAGAGGAAGACTCGCCGGATTTCGTTTCGCGTGTCTCGCATTTTCCCATCGTAAATACCGCTTTGCGTGCTTATGAACATGGGAAAGCGAGCTCTAGGGTGGTGAAGGTCTGTGGGAGGAACTCTTGGATGGCATGACTTTTCTGGATTAAACATCCCTTTAATCACAGTACGGTGCTGAAATGATGGAGTCGTCCGTCAAGACCATCTCACGCCCGGTCATCGAACGGCTCCCCGTAAACCAACTGGACGAGTTTGCCTGTCGGCAGTTAGATAGGGTGAGTGTTCATTCCAAACGCCATTTATACATAGCGGGTTAGATTGTGTTCGGTTTGAATGGTAAAGTTTGATGTTCCATGATATAACTATCTTCGGCTTCTACCCTGCCAACCCTTTATGACCCGGTCCTTTCTCCACTGGTTCTTTACTGACAACCGGCTCTAGTTTGATAGCTATCGTCGACGGCCATTAAGCCCAGATGCGCCTCGCGAACGAGGGCGCATTCACGATGAATCCCCCCAACGTTCTGACAGAGGATGGACCTCTGCCTTGCGAGATATATCCACGGCTCGCGGCCGCACGGGCGAAGAATCCATAGATTCTCGCCATGATAGAGATGTCAGCATGGTCCGCGGTGATGGTGAGGCATGCTCCAATACACTCCAGAAGCTAAGATTCTGACGGGCCAGAATGGGGTGCATCTAATTAGACCAAGAGTGTTCTTTCTCCGCTAAGATGGAGATGCACAGTCGTACTCCCACACCTCGACGAGATGAAGTGATGCCAGAGAACCAGCAGGTCGCACAAAGGAGCCGATGGCAGGCTGTTCTACTCGAGGCTGGAGGTATTGGCGCTGCGGTTAGCGAAGAGAGCATGCGGCGGCTCAAATATTGCTTGCAATGGCTGCAGGTCAGTCATCTCCAGCACCCCTATCATCCGCAATCCATCCGCTTGACACTGGCTTGTCTATTTACAGTATGCAACAGCGCATATTGACCAGCAGATTTCACTTCTCCGTGATTTCATAGCGTCTCTGAAGAACCCTTCATCACCGTCCTCTTCTGGGTCACTCTCTCCTTCCTCACCACTCGCGGAACAACACCTGCAGACACTTACATCAATTCGGCGAGACGTTGTTGATACCATACGACAAGTTGTTGATGTAGTCTCTAAATATGCAGGTGGAGCTCTTCCGGAGCCTGCTCGCACCCGTGTTCGTTCGTTTATTCTCTGCCTGCCACAGAGATGGGCGCACGCTGCCTCTACTACCCGCGAAAGCACCGCAAACGGTGCAGTGGAACCGAAGAAAGAGACGGGAAGAGGTAGAGGCCGCACGGCTGCAAGTGCCCCATACAGTTATGGGCCAGGGGAAGCGGGACCTTCGCCACGATCGCGTCCTGCGTCGCGGGCTACTTCGCCCTCTTCCTTGCGGGTGCACAGTCACAGACAAACGAATGGCGCTTCGGGGGCCCTTACATCTGGCGCAGCTGCACAGGCTGCTACGAAGATCCTTACACTTGCAACTGAGAGCTTGGACATGCTGAGATCTGTAACCGCAGTGTTCAAGGAAAGTTTGGACAAAGCTGATGCGTATGTATCTTAATTTGGATTTCCTTCGTCTAGTTACTCATGTCCTCCTATCAGATGGGTTGAACGACTCCGGGTCGTCGGCATGCAGCGTCCTAACTCGTCCGCCACCCCACCTACGTTACCTCCCGTGGCCTCTCTCGATGTTTATAGGGACCCACTTCCACCAATAGTAACCCCAGGGTCTAGCCGCGCCCATTCTCCCGCCTCACCTTTCGCCCAGCTACAACTTCCACCTCTTGACCCCTCCCTATACCCTACTCCTAACCCCAAAAATTACACCCATCACCACAACCCTGGTCATCTACACCCCAACCACCACTCGTACAACCCTCGGCACCGGGCATTGGACGAGGTTTCTAGTAAAGATCTCGATGCGCTGACGTTGGGATCTACATCCACATCTGCCGCGAGCTCCAGGTTTGCAACTCCGCGGAGTGTGGCGGTTTCGTTGCCGCCGGAGAGTGACAGCGGTGGTGGAAGCCGCGCCAATGGGATGACTGTGGGTGGCGCCGGAGGGGATAGCATGTTCCGCGCAGACATATCGAATGAACGTCGCCATCGGGAGGAGAATAACGGGAGTAGGCGGAGCGCTGGGATGGAGGTGGACGCTTGAAGGGCGCATGCGCCCAAGTTGATATCATTATTGTAAACCTTCTTCACCTACTTGCTTTGTTTACCACTGACGTCGCTTTCTCTAGTTGCCTAACATCCGATCGTTGTTTGACTGGAACTGGACCCTCATCCTACTGCTACTAATTCCTTAAGTCGCCTGCTGTGCTGGTCGACATGAAACACGAGAACTTCCTCTCCTTCAAGTCTACAATTTTGTGTTCATGCTCCGGTCAATATCTAACCAATGTATCTGTAGAAATTTTTGAATTTTCGTAAAACGGTAAAACTGGGACACCCTTTTGGTACGAATCGCGAATTGGTTTGTCTTTGCGCTGATAGTTGTTATTCACAATGCATGGCTTGCGAATGAATCGGCAGACCGTTAGATCGGGCGCTTTCAGGCGTATGACCGGTAGCTTATTGCGCGCCGTCAGCAGGTTTTCTCCACCGATTAATGTTAGGGATCCCGCTGCGTCCCGGAGCATCAACATCTCGGTTCTCGATACGTCGGTCTACGCATCTTCCGCTGCAATAAGGCTCCGCTTACAGTGCAGACGTATGGTTGACCTAATTTTATCCTTTTTTTTGAGTCACTAGATTTCCCATTCCCGACGATCCCTGAGCACAATTCTTTCCCATTGATTGAAGATCAGTTCTGCGGTGAGCCCGACCTTCTAAGGTACCGTCTTTTCTCCGACTGAGCCTGCTGCTGATGTTTTCAATGTGCAGATGTACGTACGGACTTGGCTGAACATATGGAGAATTGTTCCTGCGCGTAGTATTGGCAATATAAGCGAAGTGAACACGGTCGGCCATCTGTCACCGTCACTGAGACGAATATATCTGTGGAGATATAAAGCCCGGACCTCGCAGCTGTTTGGTCTCTCTCAACTCGTACAGATTTCTATCTGCCGCGAACGTCCAAACACCATGGTCCTCAAATATCTGACTCCTCTCTTCGCCGCTCTGATCGTTTCCTCCACGTCTGCCACTGCCATACCTGCTTTCGACCTGCAAGGGCGGGAGGCGTTCGCGCCTGTGGTGGTGACACCCAATGCTTCCACATTCTGGATTATTGGCACTCTAGCTTCTGTGTCTTGGTGAGCGTCCTCTTCGTGAACGCCGCTACTCGAATTAGTGTTTGCAGTGCGAACAATGTTACTCATGGTCTGATCTTATGCATAGGGATGCTTCCACAGTCCCTAGTGATGCCGACCCCTTGCCCTGGCTCGCCCTTTATAATACCAGCAGTTTTGGGAGCGCGATTTACATCACAACCCTTGCCAGTGATTTCGATGCTCACGCCGGGAGCGTGGAATTCACCGTGCCCGATGTTGATATCGGCTCTTATTTTGTCATGAGTAAATATTTGCGGTCGCCGTGCAATATCGTTATCACTGACAACATCTTGCTCAGTGGCCGCTTGGGGGCAAGACAGCCCCCACTTCAGGATCCGAGGGTCCAACTTCATCATATCACCAGATGCTGATACTGTGTGGACCATCGGCCAGGAGGCATCTGTGATCTGGTACGTTATCTATATGATGAGCATAGTGTTATGCAGCGTGAAACGTGAGTAGTTGCTGACCCTTCTTTTGGTGCAATAGGGATCCGACGGCGGTCGCCTCCGAAGGTCCAGAATTCTTCTGGGTTGACCTGTACAACACCACTATTTATGGCGGCGCAAACGACGTTATGACCCTGGCCAGTAACTTCGACACCAGCGCCGGAAGTATCACATTCATCGTGCCTGAAGTTTCCCCTGGATCGTACTTCATCATGCGTCAGTCTTCTATTTTCTACTCATATATCTAGGTCGCCCTTTTCTGATTAAAACATCATCTTATAGTAGGTGAATGGGGCCAGAGCACTACTCATTTCGAAATCGTGGCATAGGAGTTGAACGTTAAAACCTTGCACCCCTGGATAATGTGACTTTTACTGGACCTCGAGCGTATAGATTGAGGCTCTTATCGAGAGTTATGCAACCATGTATAGTCGACATGAAGTATTCATAACCCAAGGATTTGATCTTCAAATGCGCCTCTGGAGTCTGCGCACTCGAAATTGAAAATTGAATGGCGGTTGTCTCCCTCTGCGAAGGTTCATGACGTTTTACTTCCAACAAGTACGCAATGATTTTGTAACCCTGTCTAACATGGACTCAAGTCAGAGAATTACGTTTGATGGTTCTCTTTTTGATCAACGCTCAGGCTTGTGGAAACTGGAAGCCGCCCCCCAAACTTTAGGCCTACGCCGTTTGGTATGGTCTGTTCAATTCGAAAATATGGCCTGGTGGTCTAGTAGTATGATTCCTTCTTAGGGTTTTCCGAAATCGCTTGGAGGAGGTCCCGGGTTCAATTCCCGGCCAGGCCCTTGCATCATTTTTTGTCGACTAAAACACTGTCGAAATCTTTACCTTTCAATTTTCGATTTTCGGTAAGTACTAAGGACCACTTGAGGACTCCGAAAGATTGTAGAAACTGATACTTAGCAAGCGAAGCGCCACGAGACAGTGAAAGACCTTGAGAGCACATAAGAATGATAATGCATTTAAAGAAGTCATATGTTCGCATGAACATCCGATAGTGGTAGTCCTTCCGAATATTAGATATATAAATACGACTCCAGAACTTACACTCGTCAATCCCCATATCTCACTCTACACATATATCATATCTTCAACACACTCTCTGCCATTCTCCAAATATCAGAGTCCTACACCTCGACGGCTCCTTCAAGCAGGCGTTCCAACACCCTGCTGCCCTGGATTCACACCTTGTCCGCCACCAACATCCATACTAGCAAACTGATTCGGCAGATTATTGTACTGTGCCGGCCATCCCTGATGCGCGGCACCCGCAACACGCGTAGGACTAGTCGGAGGTGAAGCATATCCTTCTTGAGGCGGATAGGGCGACGCTCCATAAGGGACCGACTGAGCGGGAACAGTAGTTAAATTACCGCTAGTAGCGTTTATTTCACCCGCCGTTGCTTGTGGTGGAGCGGAAGACTGGTAGAACGACTGGGGAGCTTGACTGTGTGGCGTCGTAGGCGAGCCGGGCGCAACAGTTTGGATGCCGCTTGGTTGTGGATGAGCATTGGTATGGTGGACATTCAATGAGGATGTCACAGTTGAGAAAGGCTCCTGTCCTGCTGGACCGAGTGTGCCGTTGTGTGCCTGATATCCTTGAGGTTGAGCATCTACGGGATGCTGCTGTGGTGTTACTTGAGACGGGTTCTCTGGACTAGCTCCCTGAGCGGGTGGTGTGTTATCTTCCTTGACGCCAGGCACAGAAATAAAGTACAGGGCGCCAGTGGGATCTGTACCACCCTGAGCGTAGTATTGAGCCCAGGCCTGTACATTCGGGTCAGGGTACGTCATATTGGGGTCGTACACGTATGGAGGCCCGGTCTGCAGTTGGGGGGTCGGCTGGTGACTTTGCTGAGGCTGCGACTGCGACTGAGGTTGAGGTTGAGATTGCGGTTGGGATTGGGATTGAGGTTGAGGCTGAAGTTGCGACTGTGGCTGCAATTGTCCCTGAGGCTGCTGTTGTACATATTGCGCGGGTTGAGGTTGTCCCTGAGGTTGCTGTACATATTGCTGGGGTTGCTGATGCTGCTGCACAGGCGCTTGATGCATCGGATGAGTAGCAGGCTGCACTTGCACCTGAGCGGAGTCCATCCGAGAAGCCTGAGGCACATGTTGTTGCTGTGGAGGTTGTCCAACAGGGTATCCTTGTGCTTGAGGCGGTGCAGCGTAGGGCGTGGGTGCTCCGGGGGGAGGAGCGCCGTAAGGCTGAGGAGGATATCCACCTTGCGGGGGATAGGGCGCATCCTCGGGGTATGGCTGTGGACCGCCGTGGAAAGGTGGTTCTGGACCGGGCGCATACGCTGCTGGTGGAGCAGGATAGGCAGCGTATCCTGGTTGGTCGTAGACGGAGGGGTTCCAGCCGAACGCTTGAGGCGGTGGGTAGTCTACGCGGGCACCCGAATCGGGACGGGGGTAAGGCTGAGCGTAGGCTGCACGCGGATCATAAGCTGTATCGTGCAAGTACATAAGTATTATTATGGGAAGATTGCTGTTGAAAAACACGAACTACTGCTGTGGCGTGCAAGGCTGTCTTCCATCATACGATCGAATATAGTCCTTGCCTTCACGAATGTTTCATTCATTGATACAAGATCAGCTGTACAGATATTCGTCAGCGGACAGTTGTAAAGTCTTCATGGGGTGTACGCACCGCGTTTCTGACTGTACTTGTCGATCAACTTGACAATTTTGGGCCGCAAGCTCATGCACGACCTGTACAATTCCTGTATATCCGAATTTGTAACGATCCAACAAACCTTAGCACTAGACACGCACCTGTATATCTTCATCGTCGGCCAAGTTATCCTTAGCAGGGTCCATCTGTCTGAGCATCGTCAACAGCCGGTCGACATTCGCTGCCTGAGAGAACACAGCAGCCTCCTGTTCAGCTTCTTTCGCCAGTTCTGCAGCCGTAGGTTCTGGCAATGGTTCCTGAGCGATCCCAGATGTATATGATTGTCAAGCAAGGTTATGGTCGCGAAGAGATAGCCACTCACCACATAGTTGACAGGGAAGATACCTGTCCTTCCCTTGAGTTGCCCTCTCCACCAATCCTTATATCCACGATCCACCACCTTTATAATTTCACCCTTCTCAAATGCCAGCTCTCCAGCTTCGGTCGGCTCAAAGGTATGCAACGCCCTCACACGAGTCACGATTGGTATACCGCTATCCTGAGATTTCATCGACGGTACGGGACTCGTTGTTACACCTGCACCTCCGCTATACGGAGCGGCAGACACCGGCGGTACCGGCGTGTGAACGGTGGTATTCGCTTGGCTGGTAGAAACAGTAGGGTTGGAAGACGGGACGTAGCCCCCGTATATAGGCTGCTGCGACTGAGGTTGGCGCGTAGCAGGCGACGCTGCGGTTGGTGTCGAAGCAGCCTCAGGACGGGAACTCGATCCCGCCGCCGCCGCTGCTGCGCCTGAAGCACTGGTACCTGTTCCGCTGGAGGAGGCAAGCGAGTACTCGCCCCATTGTCCGCGCCCGCCCTTGTCCATGACAGACATCTCGAGGACGCGTTGGAGCTCTTCTTCTTCTTTGCGCCGGATCTCGTCGTCGACGTCTGGCGGAGGCGGTTCGTTTGGGGCGTCGAATTTGTATCCTAAATTACATAAGAATGAGGAGGGTGTAAGGGGTGATATAGGTTTACCAAGCACTGAAACGAGCCTACGTACCTTTGCTCTTCAGGTTTTCATGACATTCCTCGATTAAACCAAGCGTGGGGTCTTTCGAGAAATCGTCCGTCCATTCAGCAACGAGACCTAGGACCCTCCGTCGGACTTTATCATGCGTATTCTGGAGAAAATATCATAGTTATCGTCAAGATACAGGCCTTGATAAACCACCGGAAAGCGTAAAAGACTGCGCACCCTATCCAGCACAAGCCTCTCCAGGCCCTGCGTGAATGCTCTCGAAGCAATCTCTCTATGCACTTCAATCCCACAGTTCTTGGTTAGTGATTCGGCAAGTGTGAGTGTGTATAGCTGGACATTGGATGTCCGATGCGTGAGGCGTTTCAGGATGGCAGCGATGACATTCCGCGCCCTGTATTCCAAACATAAACCTCAGCAGCTCACACGCCCACTGTTGAGATGATATCACTAACCCTGATTCGCCTTCATCTTGGACTTTATCACACAAGTTCAAGATTAGCTCCCAATTTTCGCTGGTGAGATTCTCGTCCGTAGTCTTTGCTGGATGATACAAGGCTTATCAAGAATTCTGTCGGATGGAGGGTTGTCTGTACGCACCGACAATCTCGTCGTATGGGTTTGGTTGTCCGCCTCTGAACATCTCGGACGTGCACAAAGCAATAGAATGAGGAAGGTGTAAATGGAAGTCGAGTGTGAAGCGATTGGTGCTCAAGACTGCGGTGCTTGCCTGACGCTCATCACCGCCAAACCAAGCGCCCCAATACACCGGACCTCAGGCTTACTACCTTCATTCACTCACTCTTTCCCCTCGACATGGCCAAAGGTACAGTAACACAGAATTATACCGGAATTAATTTTCTGACCATGTATCTATTGTAAAGTACCACGAAACTTCCGTCTGCTGGAAGAGCTCGAGAAGGGCGAGAAGGGCATCGGCGACGGCTCGTGCTCGTATGGTCTCGAGGACGGAGACGATATCATGATGAGCCATTGGAACGGCACAATCATCGGTCCAGGACATGTAAGCTCTCTATCCACCCCTTCGCTCTCCCAGATCGCCTTCATCGTCCTTCATCCCTACCGCGTGCCACAATTTCAATAAACTCGTCTTCCCTCATTTTCGCTCCAAATTCACAGTCCCCCTCGATTCATTGGGCTGATCTGACAAATGCATGTCGCGACCTTTTAATAGACCGTACATGAGAACCGTATCTACAGCCTCAAGATCACCTGCGGTGATGACTACCCTGACCGACCGCCCACTGTCCAATTCATCTCCCGCGTTAACCTCCCTTTCGTGAACCAAGTGGACGGGAAAGTCGACCAGTCGAAGCTGCCCGTATTGGCGCATTGGAATCGGAATAGCAGCCTCGAGACTGTCCTTGTCGAAATCCGAAGGTGCGGGCTCGTCCTTGTATCATCATCATCATCTTTAACCGTGGACATCATTCAATTGACTGCGTGTATGCGTGTAGGGAGATGGCGTCGTTCAATAACAGGAAGCTCCCTCAGCCGCCGGAGGGCACCACCTTCTGAAGCAGATTTGATATATGACTGTACGAGGAATTGAGGACTAATAAATGGAGGCGGGGTACTCGTCAAGCATCCCCTTCGAATGAATGTAGCATTGACCCACTGTACTCTTGACCGTACTATAACGACATGATAAACCCGAACCCTTCGCGAATTTTAACAAGAAATGCAGCATTTTCTCAATTCAGATTTGGACTGATTCCACACAACCGCATGCTCGTTTGAAGCCAGATACCACGAATGAATTAGCAAAGGCGGGCCAAGGAGCATGTACACGGTACAATACGATAATCTAATAGCCCAACAGAACAAGAAGCATAGGAAAGAATTATAGAAAGAAGGAGAGCAACGATAATCAATTGTAATTCATGAGAGAACGAGCCAGGGGGACAATCAAAGTCTTCCCCTTAATGAAACTGCTCAACCAGTTCCCAACGGTAATTCCCCAAAGAATGTCAAAGTATCCACCGCCGACGTACTGTGAAAAACGCCATTAGTATCCATATTTGACTCATGTTCCCAAGAATAAACTCACCTTGCCAACGGGGATAATAATCATCTCTATACTCCCCTTGTACACTTTCTTCTGCGTCGTTCCCGCCAAGAAACTAACCACGTTTGGCGCAACAATCCCAGCATGGTTTGGGGCTTTTCCGGCCTGCTTCTGCTCTTTCCAATCGATGATGTCTCCGGCAGCAAAGACGCCCGGGTGGTCCTGGAGCTCGAGAGTGGGTTTTACTTTGACAGAGCCTGACTTCGTAAGGACGTCAGAGCCTAGGGATGAGATAAAGGCGGTGTTGGGGTGTGAGCCGAAACATGGGACCTGCGGTAAGTGCAAGGTAAGAAGTGAGGATAGTATCAAATGAGGTAATAGACGTACAACGAGGTCAGCATCAGAAAGTTCATTTTGTCCGCGAGTCGAGACACCGACGTCACCGGGTTCTGGGAACGTATCGATGTAGTCATTGAAGATGATGTCGACGTTCCTGGAACGGACTTTGCCCTCTATGGCCTTGCGGAATTTTGTGGGGTAAGTGTCGTTGAGCAGCATAGAGCTGCCTTGAACGAGGGTGACTTTACATTGCTACAACAGAGGTAGTAATGTAAATGCTGTGTTCCAGGTGGACATCGAGAGAATATAGACGTACTGGGTAGTAGTCTTTGATCTCACCCGTCAATTCTATCAAAAATAATAAGGGGGTACACTAAAGGAGCCAAAGAGATAAGGACATACCTATGCCAACTGCACCTCCGCCTGCTATGACAACATGTTTGGCATCCGCAAACCGCTTTCGCCACTTGGCGACAGTGGCACGAATCTCCTCGTCGGTATCGCCGTATGCAACAGGACCCGTCCAAGTTGAGCCCGTTGCAAGCACGAGAGCACTATATGGCACTTTCTCTCCGTCTTTGAGCACGACCTCACCACCCTTCCCCGGTGCAGTTTCCTCGATGGAATGAACGGTGCCAATCTTGACATTGATGCCTTGCAACTTGTCGTACGGAATGAAGGCGATGTCCTCGAGTGTCTCAGTGGGAGAGACGGCGATGCGGAGACCTGCGATGAGGAAGACGTAGTAGGGCTTGGAGGTGATGATAACGGTGTTGTATTTGGACGGGTCGAGTGTCTTTGCGAGTGCTTTTGCGGTGTGGACGCCCGCGTACCCGCCGCCGACGACTACGACGTTCTTCTTGTCGTCTGATTTTTTTGAGGTGGACATTTCTGGAGAGAGAAGGGACGAATATTGTTAGTAGGAAAAGGCATCTGGAAGGCTTTATAGCGTTTGGTGAGCGTGCTTTGCTGAAAATGTGCAACCTTGCTTCTAAGCAGATGTGGGAGACCGTAAGCAGAAATGACACTGCTGAGCTGGATAGCAATCACCGTAAGCGCAGTTACCTCATCAATACCATCACGTGAGTCCTTCGCGTCGCGTCGCGACTGTGGCTTTTGGGCGCTTCATGATGTTTGATTCCCGATTTAGTGTCCGACTCCGAGATGTCGGGATTCTCCACTCGCTCCCGCCGCCACGATGTCTTTCACAGACTTACCAACACCGCTTCTGCTCCTCATACACCTTCACTTACTCGGCTTTCCTTCAAAAAAAGGGACAAAATACGACGAACATCTCTTCAATCCCAACGAACATGGCATCGGAGAGCGCACAAAGACTCTGGAAGAAATAGCTCACTTCTTGGTCAGCAAGATAAAGCGTAACTCAGGGCAGATAGTAAAGAAGGTATAGTCCTGTGCTTGGCATGTCCATACACTACGAGTGACGGATATGATTACTATCAGATATTGCCAACTTATCCATGTACTCAACCTGCAGACACCCTAGCTTTTCGAACAGCCCTCACCAAATATCTGGAGTCTCTCAAACATGACGCCCTTCATTCTAAATCAGCTAACAAAGATTCCGAGGAATCAGCTTGGTGGTGGAAAGATATCATTATTCGGAAGTCGCTACTCGAAGAATGCGCAGGAGATCGGTACTTATCATGGCTGAATCCAATAAAAATATGATTAATGGTCAAATTGATCAGTTTTACGCGGCTTTTGCTCGCTCTGTCTACTCACGCGCTTTGGAGCTACACTTCTACCGATGCAACCGCACAGCTGGTGAGTTAACACATTAAATCTCCCACGAATTGCTCCTAATTTCGCCTTGTACAGCAGGAAGACATCTCAAAGTATGCCAATGAATACGTGATTGCATTATCAACGTTTCAGTCCGCGCGTATCAGCTGGGAGATCTCAGCTTCGCGACTTAACCAGCGACAAAACAACCTTGACCTTTTAAATGTACGCTTCTCCTTGAAGTTGTTCCTGTGGGTATCTTACATCACCCAGCTTCGTTTGGCAGATCCTACGCAGAAGATCCAGTCCAAATATGACACGATTTCCACAGAACGGTTGCTCGCCCTGAGAGATTCAAAGATCCAAGATCTCTTGAAGGCATTTTGGCGCGGCGAAGAAGGAAAACGTTCGCTATATGCGCTTTTTGAAATCATAGGGCTCGTGCCTGTCAACACGCACGACGGGAATCACAACACTGTCTACTCTGCTGAGGTCCGTTCTGTCAATACGGCAGCCGTAAGTTTTGACCTTAGCCTCAAAGTCATTGCGAGCTGAAGTATAGACATACTACAGGTCGCAATTATTCCCCCTTCCCCTTTACCTATCGCTGCTGCCCATCATCCCAAACAACTCCACAACCTAGCCAAATCCGTATTGCCAATATCGCCTCATCCTTCTCAGTCTCCCGTCGACTCTTCAGAACACAACCAGCCAATTCCAAAGGTAGTCATGCCAGAATGTCTCGCCGAAGAGACGCAAAACCAACAACGCCTCCATCATGCCCTCCTACGATCTAAACGGTTGCGAGACGAGCTCTTAGAGAGATTGATGACTTTAAAGACCAGTAATTTGAACTCGACAACCGTCCAAGCTAGAGACTCCGCAGCCCCACTGAAACTCAACTTGTGGATGGGTGCTAGCAGCACAAGTTTGAGGCTGAATTTCCACGTGAGCAGCTCCGTCTTTTCCGTCCTGCAACCTCAAACTGAATAACCGAACTGGCAGACTGCCTCTACAATTTCTCTTCTTACCCAATACGGACTTCCCCCTCTCCCAACAAACGTCCAATCCCGGGTGGACACCATCCGAGCTTCTCTCAAAGCAACATGGCCAGCTATCTTCAAACCCACAGCGACAAACATCGTGCCTCACAGCAAGATACCGCAGTATTCAAACCACGCTGGTTCTTCGACCAACCATAGTACGCAAAGGACGATTCCTACACAATCTAAATCTACCAAGGAAACGAAGGTGCTGGGTGCACCAAAGGGCAGCAGTTTCCTTGCGAGGGGAAGAGCACGGAGGTCTTCTGCCTTCGCATTGCCCATACCATCAGAGTCCGACGAGGAAATTGACAATGTACGCTTCTCACCCATTTTCCTATCTTACTACTCCTTCCTATTTTATCAACTTCCTAATCACCCTCCCTAGATCGTTAACACCATCTTAACCACCTCCACCTCCACCTCCTCAGACTCGGACTACATATCCTCTCGGGAGCTGCCGCTACGACCTCTCGCCACTAACCCCCCCCAAGAAACCCCAAGACGAGAAGGGAAAGGGAAGGTCACGCAAGGAACACCTGTCCGTCAAATCTCCCGCTTTGCCAGGAATGTACCAGTCGGAGTCCCAGGAGTCGGGACGCCTTTGTCCACGGCGAGGAAACCTCGGAGGACGTTTGATATGGATGGACGGGAACGGGAGATGATGGGGGTGCCGGGGCTTCCGAGTAGTAGAAAAAGCTTGGCGCGTGCGTTGGGTGATGAGGGTGCTACTAGTGAGGACTCTGAATGGGAGGAGGGTGAGGAGGGCGAGGGCGGAAGGGAGGAGAGTATGACTTTGGGAGATTATCTGGTGAGCGCAGATATCACGCATGGTGGGATTAAGGATGAGCAGCTGTTCTCCGAGTCGGAGTGCGGTGCCTAGTGCCCAGTACGTGGAGACGAATGAAAGCTACCAGTGGGACGAGTTGGATAGTCGAGGGTGACTATGAACAGCCTCAGAGCCCATAAATGGCTCCGCAACGTTCGTCACTATCACCTTGGACCTCCGCGCCTTCCAAAGACATATTTACTGCACTCGGATCCCTCGTGAATGCCACCTTCGTACACTTCAGCCGGAGGCCCTTCGAGCACTGTGTCGGGAGAGGGTCAAGCAACAGCTACAGCTGCAGGGGACGTCACGAAACTTTTTATATAATTTTTGTCTTCTTTTTAGTTTTTACCACAGTGGTGACGGAATCGTTGCACTCGAGTACGTTTGGTCCCCCACCAATGCCGTGCCTCAGCCTCATTCCGAGACGGACCTCTGCTGAAACACCGGGGCTTTCAAAAAAGCTGCATAGTTACAGCTTGTCATCATTGTCAATTCCCTCACGCCATTATTATGGCATGCGATACACGACGAGCCCGTAATAGCTCGTTTACCTAGTGGCTCAGAAAACGTTGCTATCTATTGTTTTTCTTTGCCTACTCTGGTAGTCTAATGCCAGTGTAAGTTCTATTTGGGAATCCACTGACACTGCAAGTGCGCAAAACGCGAAAGGTTTTTGTATCAGTTTCATCCTCCGGATCAAAAATCACATGTATTGAGTGTAAACTTACCCATTACCCTTTATAAATTGTTTACTCTATGATTTACGGCATCAGTTTAAAAGTAAAGTAAAGGGTTGGGCCTTATTGACTATTGACGACATATTAACGTTGTAGTTGACAAAAAGCGATGCGAGGGCCTGGCCGGGAATTGAACCCGGGACCTCCTCCAAGCGATTCTCAGAAAACCCTAAGAAGGAATCATACTACTAGACCACCAGGCCGCATAAACTTCATATTCTGTGTAAATACTATACCGTTTACCTCGAAGTTCCGGGAGATATTACCTAGTGTAATTTGTTGAAAGATCTTACATTTTTAGGTAAGCAGCATTGCATACTCAAACTGACCGTAGAATAGTCTCCTGATACCAGGCAATATGGAAAACTGCGTCAGGAAATCACGAATATGGTAAAGTCAATTCTCTGTTTTCTAAGCTCACGTTGAACATTGTTCGACGCTTGAAGACTATATAATATATTATCATGATATTAATGCATAATGTAACATCAGTAGAAGTAAAGTATTTCCCACAGATATCCGAGGTTCGTCTGCCTAACATCTACGAGAAAATGGTGCACGAATATCGAAGGAGCTCTATCACAGAGCCGTAGAACCAACCAAGGAGGTTATTCTTGTAGCTGGCTTCTTCAAAGATGTCATCCTGCGAATCATCCGAAACCAACTCCGCGAACCCAACTCTCTCCTTCCCAACATCAAACACGGTATACACCCCCCTCAAGAACACGTCGCCAACGATCCAGAACCCATCAGACCCTGGTCTGCCAAGCTTGATCTTGCTGTTCTCCGTCACCCCACCTAAGCATATCCCCTCGTCCAGTTCTAGCTGAGGTGGCGGAGGGATAACGAACGCTCCTGGTAGAATGGGGAATGCCTTGCCGCCGAATGATAAAGTGACATTCGGTGCAGGCTCGCATGGGATGGTCCAGTAACCCCGGGGAGAACGCAATGGCTTGGAGCCCGGGATACGGCTGTAGAGAGCCTTGACGTTCTTCGAATCGCCAATGATGAGGGTAGAACCAGTGTCAATGACAGCGGGTATGTTTCCGACGACCGATTTCCCGTTGACAGTAGCGCCATCAAGCGCAACTTGCCAGAATCCCTATGATACATCAGACAGGCGGCTCGGTACTAGCTAATCGAGGAGATGTGACTTACTACAACTGTCACGGGAGTATACGTGAAGTCGCCTTGGTACAATTCCTGGTTCACACCTCCAACGTATAGTTCAGACGAACCTTCCTCTGCGGAAGCGATTTTGAATGCGAATACCGGATCAATGGCATGCTCTTGTGCAATCAAAGAGTGGAACACAGGTGAGGCGGTCTTCAGCATCTTGAAAGAGGAAATATTCGGGAACGCCATCCCCAGTAGCCCATCCGGCGGAAACTGGGCCTTGCCGAGTTCTTCGGAGTACGCACTCGCCGCACCTAGAACCTGGTCATCCAACTACCGGCGCAGTGGCATTTGAGCATTGGTAACCTATCGAGAAGATCAAAGGATACTCGCCTCGTATCCGGCGATCTGCACTATGTCTGTGTACAAATTTCCCTCAACAACTGATCCGCCTCCATATTCCAATGAAAACGACGGCCCTGGACCCTTCGCAGTCGAGCTGTCGTCCGGTTGGTACAGCCTATGGCCTCTGCATGGTTCTGTGTTGCAAGCAGAACTCGGGAGGAAAAGATCGGCGCTGCCGGTGTCAAAGTTGACAGTGAATGTTTGCGGAGGGTTACCAACAGTGATGTTGCCTCCCCACATCATCGCTCGCGAACCTTGGTCGACAAGCTCAACTGCGCCAGGTGAACGCTTTGTACTGGTGGAGATGTCGGTATAGTGGTAGCCAGAAGCTAAAGGATGTTCTTCTCCCGTGTTCTCTTTGTACGCCGCGAATCCCCGCTCATATTTCCTGCATGCCGAATAAGAACAGATCGGACTCTGAGTGTGAAGGTGCGATGCAAAACTCACGAGGTTGCATACTCCAGATACTCACCTAAGGCACCGACGCTCCATGATTCGTAGCCATGATGTCTCAATAGAGGTATACGGATGTCAAGGGGACCTGAAGAGACGGTAACCGGGGATGCTCGGGTAGACGGAACAAGACCCAGAGAACCGACGAGGAAGAGCAGTGGTTGCATGCTGCGGTCAAGGGACAACATTTGCAACAAGCGGTCTTCCTTTATATATATGTCGGCGCGGTGGAAAATGAACTTCGCTGGTAGTTGTCAATCGGAGCTGAACTGACAGCGACTAAGGCACGGCCCAATTCCAGGCCTTGCATCAGATATAAGCACCTCCGGGATCGTAAAGTTCCAACAGTTGGATCGTATTCGTACGTGTACGGTGTACATATAATGCCATCCGTTCGTTATATCTGAGGCCGGAGAAGTGGTAACCAGCTGCGGGGCGGATAGACTTGGGCTGAGTCCATTGGGTGCGAGCGCCGGCTTTGACAGATTGGATCTGTCACTTCGATGCCGCCGAAACGGGCAGTAGTTCAGCTTCTGATCCTAACATGCCCAAATAGCCGATCGGAAAATTCAACCAGTAAGTTCAACTGTCACTGGAACCATTTCGGAAATACCACATGGCATCCCATTCGATTCTTTTCATCCCAGTGCTCTATGGCTTGTCAACGGGCTGCCAGTGATAATCAGGTCGTCAAGGTGGTAAAGATATGCATTTTCAGCCGTGACCAGGGCAATCCGTGCAGTGCTGGAGTACACATGTAGAGGTGAATTCCAGACTTCTTACGGCGCAAAATCCATGCAATGTCCTTATGCAATTGGACAGTTGGCTTGAATCGGGCTTTGGAGTCCACTTAGACTGCCTTAACTCTGACACACATATCACATCGATCATCCCTGGCTGAAAATTGCGAGTACTTAAGCCGGAGATACGCAAAATAGTATTTCAATTTTACTATTCCGACTGTTCCCAATGTCTACTGCCACGTCGGACGACATCACAGCAATTTTAACAGCGTAAGAGTTCTCTGCCTCTCCCAGGCTTCACTACTGACTTTGCGTTTAGGACGATAAATGCCTATATTACCTATGGGCTGACGGGTAGGTTTTTAGTATCCCTTATATTGGCTTCTGGATAATGAGTTGCGAATTATAGCTCTTACTGTGTATGACTATATTATAACGCTGGCGCTAGAAGTCACTATAATGTGGCATCGACGCTGGACAATTGCATCGCTGTTGTTCTTCGCCAATCGCTACATACTAATCTTTCTCACTATCATACAATTGATGCCTACACCGTCATCCCGGGTAGGTACATACGTCGAATCCATGGAAATGTCTTCTGACCTGACCTCCTAGATGTATGTGCGAGACTTACTTCAGTCCATAACACACTCTAATGCGTCGGAATCAGATGTCTCACTTTGACTGTGTTGGTAGACATATCATTCATGATCCAATACGTTATATTTGCATGTAGGAGGTTATTTTAATCCAAAGTTGAACAGTATACTCACCCAAGTATGCAGTATTTTCTGCGCTTCGTGTGTATGCCCTGCGTAATCGCGACTTGGTGTTTCCCGTCTTGATCGTGGTATTGGGTCTGGCACCTGTCGCTGTGACCATCGTATGTTCAACTTTATCATAGATTACAAGGATCAATCTCATAGAATCTGATAGGTTGAATTCAGTACAAGCACTGTTGCGTTCATTCCAGAGCTAGCCGATATATGCACGACATCAGGTAGACTATCCGATGTAGTATATTTTAGGTGGGCCTACTCGAACATCCTTGTCTTCTGGTACTTGATTACCTGTCTCTTAGACGTTAGTCCAATATTCTGCTCCCCAGAAATCAAAAGGATACTGAAGTATGCTCAGTCACTCTGATAGCTAGACTTGCTACCATATTAGCAGATATCATCGTACTGTTCTGCACTTGGAGGGCTGCACGCAGAGTCAATAGACGAGCTACAATTTTGACAACGCTCATCCGCGATGGTATTCAATATCTTATCTCCGCATTCTTCTATTAGTGCTGATTTCGGTGCTTAGGAACTTTCTACTTCATGTGAGCGAGCGTGGCTAATCTCCATCCAAATCTAACTTGGACGGTGTACTTCAGTATTCTCCTTCTCTTGAATGTAGCCGAGATCAGCATTGATTCTTGGGTGAGTATCGGAATTCTGCTTTCTCGGCTTGATACTGATTACAGCGATATTTCTAGCCATTTTTTCAATCATTCAGTCCCATCGTCCCGTTTATCATTGTGTACGCAGCCACTTCAGTTCAATTATCGACGTCAACTGACATCTAGCAGCTTGACGCCAATTTTGATCTCACGGTTCCTCTTGAACTTGCGCCAAGCTGGTCCAAACGATGATCATACGGAGGGTGCCACCGCAACTCATTCAACAGGTTCATCGAACATGACATCTGTTTACACCAGCATCATCGGTAACCTGGGCGAGCTTCTGGAACATAACCTGGGCGAGCTTCTGGAACATGAGCCCGTAGACACAAGGGAGGCGACTGAGAGCGAGCCGGATATGCCAGATATACCGTTACAGCCGAGTCAAAATTTCATAGAACGTCCTGTGCTGCTAGGTGTGTTACGTCGCGTTTATCTGACTAAAACCTGTAGAAGCTGATATCTCTTCTGATCCTAGGCGATGAGGCTTAATAAATAACAGCTGATTTAGAATGCCAGTGGATGACGCGTGGTATGTTCTGCATATGCGCAACTGTTTGCATTTCGACCTGTATTCGCTGGATAGCTCATGTAGACGAGAGTTTAGGCGATACATCAAAGATTAGATTGTATTTGCTAGAAGACTGCGGCCGTGGATGCCGATCATGATTCACAAATTTCACACGAACATGCGGGACTGGTTATGAGGCAACTTAGCAACTGTGCAGTGCTTCCTTGGAACATGCGGGACTGGTTGTGAAACAACTTAGCAACTGTGCAATGCTCCCTTCCCGAAAATTTGGCATTTGGTACGTAGTACCGGTTTCTTATGGGATCCATTTGTGTACGTGGATAGATCTCTAGACGTTGCTCATTGCTTCTCAAATCAGAGCTGTTCAACTTGAACTCTGCCGATTTCATCACATCACTGGCAAGGGGTCGGCGTCCTTTACGGATTATCCTCTACAGTGAATACCAAGGGCGGAAGAACGTATCTCAACTCCTACATTCTTGGGGTCCACATTCGTATGTGCAAGATGTCTCCCAACTTCACGACCTCATCGTTTGAGGTTTTGGGCGGTTTACTGCAGGGATCCGTTACCCGTACGCTTCTCCCGGGGTTTCTGATTCTAGGGCGCCCACTCGTCAGGACGTTTCCATCTTGCTAAGTTGAGGTCGGGTGGTGTATATCGGTATCGCTTGCAATGCACGCAGCAAGGATGGAAACCGATGCAACAACGGTCCATAGAAGCGAATACTTAAGCCGGGGATACGCCCTCTCTTCTACCACAAGTTCACAATTCTTCTATCCCGACGGACAACGTGTCGATGTCCCCTACCATGCCACCTGAAGTTATCGCAAATCTCACAGCACAGTGCGTACTTCGTACCCCGTCAAGATTCACTGATGCAGACCATGTACTTAGGATGACCCGCACTGAAGTCCTTTACGGTCTAGCTTGTAAGTTTCGTATGGTTGCATCAAATTTATATGCGATGAATATCTTTCACAATAGATCTTGTGATGTATGAATATCTCATCACACTGAGGCAAGAGGTCGCTACAATGTGGCACCGGCGTTGGACACTGGCGACTCTTTTATTCTTTCTCAATCGCTACATTCTGATTGCTCTTGTCCCGTTGACATTCATTGATGCGTCAACTTCGGCAGTTAGTGCTACTCGCTCAACTGTAGAAGCAATTCTGACCTAAATTTTCAGGGGTCTGTCCGACAACTATTTTTATATCGATTGCATGACATTGACTGCATTATCTCCAGTTGCTATATTTATACGGTGTGGCAAGATATTTTGTGGATATCCGAATACATTACCTATGCTCGTAGGTTATCACATATATTTCAGCGAACCAAATACTGACTCAGATTGCAGTGTTTTCCGCACTACGCGTATATGCTTTGCGTGCTAGTTATAGCCTAGCAGCCCCCGCTCTCGTCTTAACACTGGGTCTGATACCAGCGGCGATAAATATTGTGCGTTTACTGAGTAAAATGAATAAGAGGAATTATGATGAATCTCATTGATCTGGACAGTTGAACTTTAGTAGAACTACTATCGGAATCAACACAGACTTGGGTCCAGGCATATGCGGAGATATCAGTGATTTATCCTCCGAGGTTCTCTTCAGGCTAGTAGACTCAAACTCCCTCTTGAATTTGCTAACCCTTCATCTTCTAGACGTTAGTGAAGATTCGGCTACTTTTGAGTAGAAACAAGCTGAAACCTCTTTCTTCTTTACAAGTGACATTGGCAAGTAGGCTTTCGACGGCAACAGCAGATTTGCTTGTGATATATTTTACATGGAAAGCCATGTCCAGAGTCAATTCTCGAACACCCCTGTTCATAATTCTTGTTCGCGATGGTGAGTTCCGAATGTATGTACTGGAATATTCCTCCATTAACTCTGATATTCAGGAACTATATATTTCATGTGAGTGTTATCATAGGTTGAATTTTGGTCCTGAAGTCTGAATAGGCTTCAGCGTTTTGTTTCTAATGAATGTAGGCCAAATAATCATTGAATCTATGGTAATACTGGGTCCCTTCTGTCTGAGCCTCATGCTGATCGCATTGCTAGCCATTCTTTCAACAATGGGGCCTCATCTCAGCATTCATTCCTGTGTACGTGAATTGTTGGATAGTCTATAGATGGCGACTAACACCCATCTATATATCATCAGCTTGACACCGGTCTTGATCTCGAGGTTTTTGTTGAACTTGCGTCAGATTGGTCCAAATCACGACCTTTCGGAGGACGTTACAACATCCAGTGTAGCAGACTTACCAGGTATAACGCCTGTTTACACGAGCCTCATTGGAAATCTAGGCGAGCCCTTAGACTATGGGCCTGAGGGCGAAGAGGGGATTGAGGACGGGCCAGACGGACCAGGGATACTATTGCAATCTCTAGAACAAAATCGTCTGGATCGAGCTATATCATCAGGTGTGTTACGTCGCGCGTACCTGAATAAACCCAGTGACGGTGTTAATGCTCATACTCTGATTCTAGCAGATGATGATCATGAAGCTCGGACTTGGAAGCCGAGAGCTTTGTCGGCACCAGTGTAGGATACTCGGATGGACTCTGGATAGCGGATTTGGGGGTGTTTATATCCAAGATGCTTGATAAAACCTGAACTGTATCATTGAAAGCTAGTGATAGCAATCAATCACCTTGCTTGTCAAGGTCTCTCCTTGGTGAAAATTGACGCATGAAATCAACAACTTGGTGTGATCCTTTGATCTATCTGTTCGTACCCGTATCATGTGCATGTCAGAGCCACCTTTTGCATAAAGAGAGGGCCAGGCAACGAAGTGACGATTTGGTAAAGCGAGAACAAAAGAAAAAGCAAGGTTATCGGCGCCAGAGGCGGCGCATTTCTAGTTCAAAGTTGCCCGTTCGGAGTTTGGCGCTTAGCCCCTATACTACGCAATGGACCCAAAATGGTAGTGGTCAAGCTTTTGATCCTAACATTGACAAACAATGTGATGATTGATCAACTTCAGCCCATGGCGATACATAATGAACACCGCTATGTGACGCTCCCTATTGCAATTTGCATTTACCTCTCATATATAAACTAGACCCTATTTTAAAAACACTGGTCCAGTCATATCAAGGGTCACAGATCAGGATCGTTCCTAGGCCTAAAGACATGGTCTCCATGTGCTTTCTGGAAACAGGCTTTCCTTCATATTGGTGTCCACGGTCTACGGGTGTAATATGAGTAACCAGTGTGGAGAGTACTTGCTCTTTCTCTCTCTTGTACTCAATCCACCCTCCCCCCCGAAAATATGTCGACCATTACTTCCACGGCGGAGGATATCGCACAAATCACAATAGTGTATGTGTTTGTTCTTCTCGTTGAAATTTGCTGATGTCAGACTATGTGTATAGAATGTATAGCTATTACGGGTTGACCGGTAAGTCTCGGATCGTTGAACTAAGGCTGTAGATGGTCTAATATCTCTTAATCTATAGCCCTCGTAGTATACGAGTATCTGATCACCGCGAAGCAAGAGTTCTCTATCATGTGGCATAGGCGGTGGACATTGTCCACTCTTCTATTCTTCTTCAATCGCTATATGCTGATTGCTTATACCCCGATACCATTGATTCCTACATCAACACTGGAGGTTAGTAGTCCTTGTTAAAGTGGCGGGGGCATCTTCTGACATAACTTCAAGAGGTTTGTCCAAGAACTGCTTCCAAGGTACTAACGCGACATTGAATTAGCCTATTTCTAGCTGCCATATAATCACACTGTTGGAGGACATATTATACATATCTCAATATATCATCTTTGCGCGTGAGTTGTTATACGCATCTTAGCGAACGAGGTACTGACTCAGATTGCAGTATTCTCCGCTCTCCGCGTATACGCTTTGCGCAGCGGTATGCTAGCAATTGCATTCGTCTTAGCACTGAGCTTAGTTCCAGCAGTTGTCAATATCGTATGTTCTGCGATCGTCATGATGCACGAGGAATGAATCTCATCGATTCGGACAGGTTAATATCAGCACAGCTACAATCGAATTCAGTCCAGCCCTGGGTGGTCTTTGCGGAACTTCTAGTAATTTATCCTCCAAGGTCCTCATCAGGTTAGCAAACTTGACTTACTCCTTTAGTCTCCTGACTCTTCATGCGCTTTCTAGATGTTAGTGCATGTCCCACGAATTTTGAGTAGAAAAAAACTAAGATTGGATGAATTACAAGTGACCTACTTGTCAAGACTTTCGGCGATATCAGCCGATGTGATTGTAGTATTCCTCACGTGGGATGCCGCCTCCAAAGCGAAATTTCGAGCACCAGTATTCACAACACTTTTTTGCAATGGTACGTTCTGTGTGCACACAAATCTATTTCCACTAACTTTGGTTATCTAGGAGCTATCTATTTCATGTGAGCCAATAGGTCTTGGCCGGTCCTAAAGTCTGAATACGCTTCAGTATCTTTCTTCTAATGAATATAGCCCAAATGATCGTCGATTCTGTGGTGAGTAGTACTGAATCCCGTCTTTCTCAGCCTCATGCTAATCGAGCTGCTAGCCATCCTTTGAAAGATGGGGTTTCGTCGCATCGTTTATCCCTGTGTATGTTCACTTTTCTGTAAAAACGTAAACGACGGCTAACATTCATTTATATATTTATATCGTCAGTTTGACACCAATTATGATCTCCAGGTTTTTGCTGAACCTGCGTCAAATTGGTGAAGAAAATTGCGGGACACCCCACCTTCCTACATCCAATTCGCTTGGTCCTGTCAACACTGGGCCTATCCAAACCAGCGTGATCGGGAATCTAGACGAACCTCTGGAGCATGAGCAGGAGGACGAAGAGGGATCCTCTCTGTATGTACACAACTCGTCAGGCGGTCCATCACGTCTGTTGTCACGTTTCATCAGATAGACCTGTATTGCCTGGTATGTCGTGTTGGCTGTACTGTCGGATGAACGTACTGATGTACCTTCATTGGCATTTCTTGTATCAGATACACGGAAGCCAAGGGTCTTATCGATTTGATGATGAGCGGGCTTCCAGATTTCTCTCATATCTGTGTACATCGTGTTACGGAGCGGCTTCTCGGATCCGTATTTGTCGAATATTTAACCCAGGCATTCTTGCTTTATCTTATTCTCGCTTGGCCATTTAGTATTGAGCGAACATCAGTCATCTGTCTTTTCAGTTCTCTGGGTACATAAACGGGAAGCTATGAGGTGGCTGTTTCGGGTATTATGTGGCACTGCGGTACACCTCTTCATGCTGACAATAATCTAGGCCCTTCTCTTCTTAATATACAATTTCCTCTTTCCTGCATCAATATCGATATTCGACCCTGCTACTGATCCGAGTCGGCGTACTAACATGCACAAACAAATCACACCGGGCCTTCGCTAACTCCTCGTTCCGGCGGTCACTGTCTTTCAAGTTGCCGTTCTCGTTTTCTCTTCAACTCGACTCCATAGGGATATGAATATACTCGTTGAACAGCCTGAGTGAGCGGCTGTCGGAGTCACTGTGAAGAGCAAGGGTGGCGGCGGCGCCAACTATTATCATCTCATACTTCAAGGTAAGTAGCAAAGCTCCCTGCGGCAAGATCTCTCTTCTTGTATAATGGAGTAGATGTGATCAGTCATAGATGATGGTAGTGAGATACATCTCGTGGCTATGTGACACTACCTTGTGGCTCACTACAGCAAAGCTGTGATGCCCTCGTGATGATTATCACTGACCTTGTACTTGCAGTTTACGCAGGGACAGCAAGGCTGGGAATGATACCGTCAAATCTTAGACAATCTAGATACTTAATCGCAGAGTCTCTCAACAAGACCCCCACGATATGAGCTGATACTATGGCATCGGATTCAACTGACATGCAATCCCAGCACATAATATCACCCACAATAGAGTAGGCATCCGGCAGCTTGTCGAAGCTCTCTCACTAACTCCCTAATTATCTCCAGTTTGTCATATGATCATATAGTTCTCGGCCTAACCGGTAAGTATTTCGTAACTCGTGCCATCGTATTGAGATACAATGATCTGCTGGCGACAATAGCTATGGTCGTATATGAGCATCTCATCACAATATGCCAGGAAATCAGCACAATGTGGACACGGCGATGGACTGCCACAACAGTCTTGTTCTTTCTTAATCGCTATTTGTTGATTGTAGTCAGTGCGTTACAATGCGTCAGCTCGCCGTCTCTCGACTCGGAGGTACGTACACATCCAAACTTGAATCACGGATCAGATTCTGACGCCGCTCCAGATGTAAGTATTCAACTTTTCAGCTTTTATATTTGAATATTGAAGCGGTCACGATCAGTTGCCATGTCGTGGTTCTCTTATGCGACACATTGATCATATGTCAAAGTGTTGTATTCGCTCGTAAGCCAACTCGTGTATATTTGGGCACAAAAGACGTTAACTCGATGTACAGTCTTTTCCGCACTGCGTATATATGCGCTGCGAAGCTGCCATATACCATCCTGTCTCTTGATTTTTGCGTTGAATTTGGTGCCAGTGGTAACAAACGTTGTACGCTTTCCTAAAGTCAATGCACGGGGGCTATGAATTCGACTGATTGTAATAGTTCAATTACAGCGCGAGCACGGACAATCTTTTCGACTTGCGACTTTCAAGAGGATTTTGCACCTCGCAGAGCAGGCTATCCATCCGAACAATATTCAGGTACGCGGACTTAGTTCTTCTATCATACGTTCCGACTCATCTGCTTCAACAGGCGTCAGTTGACCCAGTTATTGCTGGGAGGACATAGAATTGACTTTTTGACTAGTCGCCTTGATTACTAGACTTGCCGTTATCATAGCGGATATTATAGTACTCGTGGCCACTTGGAGGACAGCGTCTAGAACCAATGTACGGGCGCCGGTGTTCAAAGTGCTTCTCCGAGACGGTGCGACACAGTTCTATCTTCACATCTGCTTACTGAATTTTGCATTAGGAACTTTTTATTTTATGTGAATATTCATGCAAGTCATTCAATGTCGTCTTGTCTGAACATATCATAGCATACTCCTCGTGATGAATGTGGCGCAGATCATTGCCGAAAATTTCGTAAGTCAGTATCTATCGTGCCTTCACGTAATTAAAATCCGTTTCCAGCTATTATTCCAAGAGTTCACTTTCATCGGAAATCTAATCCAAGCGTACGTGACATCGCAGGTCACAATCATAGAAATTAATGCTCTGATAGTTTGACACCGATTCTGATCTCACGGTTCTTGCTGAACTTGCGCCAGCTCGGCAACAACCATCATATCGCTGAACAATTCCCTTTGTCTACTTCAATCCTCTCCGCCAGTACTCTTCAATCAAGCATAGTTGGTAACTTGGGTCAGCCCCTCGAGCATGGGTTTGACGACGAGGAAGCAGCATCTCAACATGAGACCGATGAACCGTTCGTTGCCTCACTGGCACGCCCGTGGGATCAAAACTTGTCCGAGGAGGGAATAAGATGAGGTAAGTAACTCTGCCCGTTGTTGAATTGTCCATCTGATTTGTGCATGATAGAGAAGTGCAATGAGCTCTATATTATGGCCTACTAGTGAACACCAAATATTACCAAATATCCTAATCCCTACACAACCTCGTCTACTCCGGGATCTTCCTTTGTCTCCATCCGGATTCGATGTTCAATAGTGAATCACATTTTTTGCGACTCTGCAACAGACCCTTGGAGCTGTCCTGGAGCTCTTTGATTGCCTAGTATGTACTTCTCCGGGTAAGTATTTTGTGTGAGATCATGTAGAATCGTGTTTACTCAATTAGACGAAACGGCGTCCATCATCAGCCATCACCACATACCTTCAGCTTTCTCTGGTTGGGATCTTGCGTGTCACCGGTTATCAGATGCCATCATGAGCAATCCCTCAAGCAGAAAGGTCAACATCGCGAACGCACCGCCTAGCGCTAAATACATCAAAAGGTTTGATAGTACCTAGGACCTGATGAACTTTCGCTGCTCCTATACCCAATAAAAACGGGTAATTCGATCGTGGCTCATCCACTGATTCATCCATGGGGTGATCTAGCACAGTGGATTTTCCGCTATTTCAAAAATAGAATGGATAATGCAATGAAAAGTACGGTGCAAAGCACTGGCAGTGAAGGGAATAACTTGAATAGGCTATAGCTCGACATGATATGCAACCATCTCACACCTTCATGTTAGTATGCTACCAATCGAGCAATTGAATCAAAGAATCCTGAACAGGGAATTGCACATGGACTTGACAGCTAAATATCATCATGATGAGTCGCGGCAACAATCGCCCCCCCCAGGCTAGAGCACACTCAACAACCTCCCAGATTTGGTATTTAATAGCTACTCGTTATCAAGTGACGATTAATGGCTACTAAAAAGCAGAAGAGACGACTCCGTCTAATTAGTTTACGCAGCGTAAATAAGAAGTAGGTGTTTAAAGACTAGTAGGAACGCGCCGCCCTTGGCGTCGGATTACCTTGCTTGGACGTTTGCTTATCGCTTTCGCTTTCAATTTTCACAGTTCAACCAACTTTATCGTCACAAAGAGGTTGGGGAGCCTGAAACAAAGCCATTCACGAGTGCGATCGGGATTGACCGAGAATAAGCGCTATTTAGGAACAAACCGGGTCAGTGATTTCGAGTCTCAATTACCTTGCTCAGAAAGGCCCGAATTTGGAAAATCCGCCCCTCCGCCCCGATGTCCGCCCCTCCGCCCCGCATCCGCCCCGTCACAGTATGTCACATAGTGATTCTTTGTCACCTGTAGTCACAAATTGTCACTTCTGGTCACATTCATGTCACAAAGAACCAACGCAAGCCAAGCCGACCGCAACAACTATGGACGTCCGAATCGCAACGGTCTCTAGAAGAATTTTACTCACGCAAATGCAGTACCTCATGCAGATCTCAAGGCTGCAAAGAAACATACTGTGAGAGCCCATCCCCGGTCTGGCTCCTCTTGTTCTGAGTAGATCATTCTTTTCCTCTTTGTTTTGTCTTGCACACTAGAAATTTTGTGTTTTATTGTAACATCTCGTGTGTGTATTGTACTACTACTACCGTTACAAATGCAATACCACATTCT
>MLYV02001336.1:0-24615 GCA_001913855.2 Hermanssonia centrifuga
CCCCCCCCCCCCCTACTACCATTCCTGTTGTCACATTCATGAATTTGCTGTACCATGCATCTCATCACCATACCTAAGTCAGTCAACATGAACGTGTTGTTCTCTATGATGTCCCAGCGGCGATTTCGTCCCTCTCAACTTGACCATGTCGAGGATCTCGAGGAGTATCGACCCGGTGGTCTTCATCCAGTTGAAATTGGCGACACTTTTGCCAGTGGTAGCTATCGTGTCCTACACAAGCTGGGATTCGGTGGCACGTCTTCTATATGGCTTACATGCGACCAACAGCTATCCACCGGAAGATTGACGGTCATGCGAGCCGAACAATCAGCTAAAGCGAGGGATCGAATCGTAGAGCGGACCATTCCTCAAAAGTTGCACGACATCCTCCGGGCCAATGACCCTATAGCCCTGCGCAACGTCAAGATCATGGAGGACGATTTTATGCATCAGGGACTGAACGGGGCTCGCCTGTGTCATGTCTCTCGGTTCGCTGGACCCAGCGTGCACTGTGCGGGGAGGGTGTCGGGAAGCAAACGATTTTGCAGTAACAAATGATCTCTGTAGGTATTTGCGAAACCGAGCTTCTGTTAACTTCACAGTGAAATCGAATGGCACATTAAGTCGTAGTGGGATTTCCTTGTTAATATTCTCGGACAATTCCTCCCTTGATTTAAATTTTCCGTTAGAGTGCTGGCTCAGATAAAGGCTAATTGAGATCAGGGGAGCATATCTATCTTTTGTGTTTGAAACAGCTATAGTGCATAACTTTGCAGAAGACCTTTCCACACAAACTCCCTCGGGTTGCCTGCAGCCTGAGTGTACGTTGCCAAAAACCCCTCATCATTAGGGGCTGCCGTGAACCAACCATACGTATGTCAGTAGCAGTAAAGCACACAAGCACTGCGTCAATTACCTGTACGCAGCCAATGGCTTTGCCCCCATACTTCGTACAGCGACGCCGCTTCATCGATTTGCATCTGAGCAGGAACAGGAATGTTTTTGAGCCCCTTCGCATACTCCACCATCTCTGGTTTTCGGCGCACATACGGTCCTGACGGGCGGTCGTATGGAATTCCAAGGGCTTCTCGCAACTCAAGGGGAAGCTGGAATATGGTATGAGCTGTCGAGAGCGCCCCCAATACCGCACCTCGTTGCTGTGGAAGCAATCAACAGGAAATTTATAGTGGGGGTAGCATCATTCACGTACGAAAACTTTCTTGCCACTCGCGTACTCGAGCAGAAGACGCGGTAGAGACATGTGATATGGTTTGATGCCATGGAATAGGGGGTCGCGGTAGAGAGTTGTGTGGCGGTACAAGGCTTGGAAGTCATCTACAGCCAGCAACACAGGGTGCCTAGAGGAATCGCTCTCAGGATTTAGATAATAATGATTCAGCAAGTAAGACGTACTCGGTTTGCTGACTAAGTTCTTCAAAGAGTGCGGACAGGGCCACAGGAGCAAGGCTCTTATTTTCTATGCCAACATCAATCAGTCGCGTTAAAGGCGCACCAACCCGTACTGGCGCAGTGTCGGATACAAAAGCCTTTGTAGTCTTCAACTTTTCCAAAGCCGCTTTGTTGATCTGCTGGAAGCGTCGAAGAAGTTCGTATGAGAAATCAGGTTGCAAGTAAGTCCTTGTTCGTGGATCATAGATGTAGTGAGAACTGGAATTAACCAAAGTCAAAGCTGCAAAGGCTTAGAATTCATAATAAGGTTATCGTAAGCGGTGCGTACCACGAGGAATGTAAAGGACAATCCATTTCTTAGCGACGAAGTGCTCCACGGCCTGCAAGAGCAACACGCTCTTTCCACAACCCGCTGGGCCCGCTGAGACTTTTGTCAGGATAGGAATCGGGAGTTTGTAAGAGATCGACATACTCAGAACTGCCCTATTGTTCTTACTCGATTTTGTCCTTGCAACAGAGACTTGGTCGAGGATTGTAAGCGTAACATCCCGAACGACTGTGTATGGTTTCGGGAGAAGACGGAACTACTTCATAATGAGGGACATCAAGACTGCACAGAGCTGAACAAAGACGTACCTCAATCACTAGACTTTTGGGCACACCATAGGCTAGGAGGATGTCGTTTTCAGACTTGGGAAATTGCAACGCCTTGCCGACAACTGTAGGGTCCCTCAATGCTTCCTGCAAGGGAAAGAATCAGGATGACGTGTAACGGAGTGATAGGCCATAATTTACTGGACGGAAAGTAGGAAGCTCTAAGACCTTCCTTTGGTCGGTCTGGAAGATTGGGGCCTTTAATTGGTTGGCAGGCAGTGGGAGGAACATCTATTGGTGGACACATCAATCCGTAGTATGACCTCAAGCCTCACAAAAATTCAAGTACGTACCATATGATGGGAGCCCTTTACTCCGTGTTTTGGCCTCACCCCGAGGACTGGAAAAAGATGGGTGAACTAAAGTACATGTAGAAACTGAGTGGTGTAGCGTACCACGCTTCCTCGAATTAGTTACCGTCCGCCTTTGAGAGAATACGGGTGAGGCATGCTTTGAAAAACTGGTGATAGTAGAGGTCACGACATGTGTTCGAGTGCGAGGCAGCAGTCCCAGTACGGACATTGAGTGAAGTTACACGTTCGACTTCAAGGACGTCCAGTTCGAAAACTTGACTTTGGCAGTGTAAGGCCTTATCCAAATTGTTAGCATAATAAGTTAGCATAATAAATCATCAATAACTCCTTACCGCCGTTGGCAACCCCGGCTGTCGGAGTGAATTGCTTCTCGCGCTGAGCTCTTTGGCAGGTTTTACAAAATGTCTAATTGCCATGCATAACGATTTGACTGCAGCGATTAATATCCGATGCGATGGCGGAACGGTCATAGAGATAGCAAACCACATGGTGCCCTGTGGATTGTCTCATATTCACTTCGATAACGTGCGAGTCATCCGCATCGCTGGTGGGAACGGATTGCGCTGAGTGCTTTTCTCGCTTGCTACATATTAACTTGGCGAGATGCATGCAGACGACTGGCCAGTTATTCAGCTTATTCGACAGTCTTCTACACTTTCGAAACCTCTGGTCTCGCAACTGCCGCATCCCTTGTCCGTTTCGTCTAACTTGAACGATATGGAGAAGTCTGAATACTTCAAGGAGGCCATCGACCCCGAGCTCAGCATTTCCTATCAAACGGGGAGGAGAAGGGCCTCTCTTGCTCGTATGCCAGACCAAATACGCCGCATTGTTCTCTTCTGTTGCGTTTGCGTACTCGGTTTCTTGACCTATGCCGCTGCGAAGCCTTCGATTTGGTCTATTGACGGGAAGTCTGCTGCTCCCGTGCTGCAAGATCCAAGTGGCTCAGAGTGTCCACAGGCTTCCCCGATTTCCTCATCACTGCATGCCGATCTGCTGAAACTTCTGGAGAAGGAGTTCGCTAGCGAGGGGTACAAAGCGAAAGCTTATGAGACGCTTGGAGGCGCAGTTAGAATCCCGTAAGCTCTCAAACGACTGGCTAAAGCATATCTGACAATCTCAAACTGTTATACTTTCCAGTACTCAAATGTTTGATGATCTACCAGAACCAGGACAGGACTCACGTTGGGATATTTTTACCCAGTTCCATGATTATCTGACGGCATCGTTTCCTCTGGTGTACGTATTCTTTTCTTGATTGGACTGTCTGTATCCTTACTGTATGTTGTCGTTAGGCACACTACACTTCGCAAGACAACCGTGAACACTTACGCGCTGGTTTATCATTGGCAGGGCAGTGACAAAGCTCTCAAACCGATACTTCTTACCGCTCATCAAGGTGCTTTATGCAAATTCAACTATACCCATACATCTAACGTCGTTTGGGAATAGATGTTGTGCCAGTGGAGCCAAAGACCGCGGATAGTTGGGTAAACCCTCCATTTTCTGGCTTATTCGATGGTGAGTAAACTCCATGCTATTCATGAGCTCTTTTCAAGATAGATGTTGCTAGGTGAATGGATCTGGGGACGCGGTAGTTGTGACGACAAGTCAGGGTTGATTAGCACATTGTATGTCTCTGGCTGAGAGATCAATCGGTCGTTAGTATCACTCACTCAACGCTACAGGAGCGCCGTAGAAAGTTTGATTCAACATGGTTTTCAGCCCACTAGGACGGTGGTATTAGCGTTTGGAATAGACGAGGAACGTGGAGGCATTTCGGTAAGTTTCGCATGTGTTATAAAATTGCGACTCTTATTAATAACGATCATCACTACTTAGGGGGCCACGGCAATCCGAGACCACCTACTCACCACCTACGGAGAAGACGCATTCTCTATCCTTGTTGATGAAGGCGGTATGTATAAGCATACTTTGAGGCTCAGGGGAGTGGATTCCAATTCATCAATAAATATGCAGGATTTCAGGAATTACGAGAGGACGTCCTTATTGCCTACCCTGCAGTGGCGGAGAAAGGTAGTTTCAATCTTCGTATCGAAGTATCCACGCCCGGTGGCCACTCAAGCGTACCGCCCGCGCACACGGTATGTCGATATCATGAAGTAAAAATACTGGGCCTAATCTGTAGTCCGCTGGTTGCAGGGGATCGGTATTCTCGCCGCGCTGGTCACCGAACTCGAGGAACATCCGCACCCTATACAATTATATCGAAATGCGACATTCTACGAGTCGCTACAATGCCAGGCTGCTCATGACCCGAAACTCACACCTCATCTCAAGAATCTGATCAAGGGTTCTCTCAATAGCGATAAAGCCCTGTTAGAACTTGAGACGGAGCTTCTTGAGACCAACCCCCAATTCAAGGCGATCGCTGGAACGACGCAAGCTGTTGATATCATCGGCGGAGGAGTCAAGGTAAATGCTCTGCCTGAGAGCACGTTTGCGATCGTGAACCACAGGATCGCCGGCCATAGGTTCGTCGATTTCCAATTACACTTCAGTCAGGTTTGTATAAACATGGAATTCCCCCTGCACAGCTCCGTTGGTGCTCTGAAGGCCCACATCACGACCGTATTGGGACCGGTAACAGCGCGTTACAACTTATCCTTTGACGCTTTTGGATTGGGAGCCGGTCACGCAGCAAACGGGCTTGTGACGCTTTCGGATGCGTTTGATACGGGATTGGAACCCGCTCCGATCACACCTACTTCCGGAAGTGGGCCGTACGAATTACTCTCGGGGACGATTATCAACGCAATTGAGTCCTCGCCTCGTAAGGCATACTCCGGGAAGAAAGCCGTTGTCGCCCCCTCGATTTCTCTTGGTATGTGAATCCGCACTATATCAATGTCAACGTAATGTTGACACATAGATACACCGCCTCTATCAGGGAATACCGGTAAGCATCTTAAAGTACCGTGAACTTCGTGTACATTTACACATGTTTCTACCCAGATACGAAACACTACTGGAATCTGACCAAGCACATTTTCCGATACGGGCACAAAGGTGGATTTGATGCATATAACGGTGCGCATACTGTTAACGAAGGTGAGTACTCGCAAATGAGCAGTCAGAGTATATATTAGCTAAGCATATATGTCTTCTAGCGATTCGGGCTGAAGGATTTTTGGAAATGATCCGGTTTTTCTCTCAGCTCATATTAAATAGTGACCAAACGGACTTACTGGAGTGAGATTGTAATTTTTTCAGAAGGTCCTGACCCATGACATCGGGGTTTTGATGAATATACCTCATAATCACGAGTGTACCGATCTCTAGATGATATGGCATGAGAACCCCAATTTCAACGGACCACGGGAATGATCACTCTGATAAATTCACATTAAGATCATTTTGCAGGGCCAAAATCGCTTTGGATTCTCCTCGAGTATATAGGAATAAGACTTTACTCGGCTGAGTCTTGCATTCTGCTCTATCGGTTATGCTTCGTACCAAAGTCATCCCCCCTCCCTCGATATGGAAAGATGCCAGAAGCATATCCCACATGCCCTGTGCAACCGAGGAAGAGATAGACATGGTTAAGGTATTGTTTATGCCATTCCTCGTGTAATGTTCTTTTGATGACAGGATAAACATCTCCCAGACTGCAACGGCAGAAACTGCAAGGCAGTACCTTGACCCAACTCTGACGTGGTTATACCAAGACCGCAAACTCAAGGCCAAAGTTATTGCCGAGGTACTCTTCATTATGCGTTTGTACGGAAATAAAACTAACCTCTTTTCGCTTGCCATTGCAGATATGTCGGAAATGCCCCTTCCTATTGGAAAGATATGAGGATGCCTGGCCGGTGGTTGGGTATCTACGAGGACGTTTCAGCAGTATCATGTTCGCGTCGGAGAAGAGGGTATGCAGACGTCATGCCGGACCTCGTTCCTCGAGCCATACCTCCAGGAACAAGGATAAAACCTCAGATCAACGGGAACCGCAGAGCACACTAAAGGGAAACGATGAATGGGCTGAAGTAAGTTCTTTTTTGTGTATAGTGCGTTAAACCTGATTTTAACTTCCGATATTGTCAAGGGTACGGAAATTATGGAACCACCGGTAGGCCAGGGCAGTGCATCAAGTGTGGGTCGCCAGGGGGTTGATACTGAGGTCCGTATCCAATGATTTTGACTCTTGGTCCAAATTCTCAGCCCCTGTGCACCAGCATCCAGCCTCCGCCGCCTCCAGCTCCGAGTCAAGAAGGCCAGCAGGAGTATTTGTACCAGACAGCGGTTATGAGGCTGTACGATGGTTTTTGGACTCATCAAACCCCAGCATGGAGTGTCTCACGGACCTCTTCGTCGGAAGTGGTATTCAAGACGAAATATGTCTCGTCGGTCTGGCGGCCTTGCCTCAAACTGAGCAGGAAGCATTTCTCCGGTTCGACTT
This sequence comes from Hermanssonia centrifuga, assembly GCA_001913855.2. Taxonomy (NCBI): domain Eukaryota; kingdom Fungi; phylum Basidiomycota; class Agaricomycetes; order Polyporales; family Meruliaceae; genus Hermanssonia; species Hermanssonia centrifuga. The sequence continues at coordinate 6,799 of MLYV02001336.1, forward strand.
AAGCCTCAACTTATTCCAAACAGTCGTCATCCTCAATGCTTTGAAACAAGTAGGAACCACTACTTCTTTGAAACCCCAGGACGAAGTTGATATCTATGATGAGGATTTTTAGAGATTCGTTTGACTTGTTCCTCTCAGTGTACTATCAGTCTTATTGGTACTCAAATCAAGGTCTTTTTAGTGTATATCGTTAACCTTGAAAACGGCAGCCTTAAATTGCGTAGTAATAGACTGGCTCTGAACATTTTCAACATTTATGTATACGTCATCCATTCGCCACTCCGGATTACTAACTACGTCCTCGTCTATTGCCAAGATCCAAGAAATGTCACGGAGTATTCGAAACGAAACATAAATAATGACCGCCACCTTGGGCTTTCTATAAATATAGTTCGTAGTGAAGAAAGCTCTTTTCATATCTGTCAATACACACAGATCTGGAAAACCTGGAGCAAATCGTCCCTCATCGACTTTCACAAAGCTTTCAAACGACGGTTGTCAGAGTTGAGCCAGTGGAACGCGCAATTCAACATACCTGTTGATGCGTGACATGACGAATCATAGCCCGACCAACTCGTTCTCGCTCGTAGCCACCTCTTCTTCGTCCACAAATTCATGTTCTAGGGGCTCACCTAGGTTCCCGATGACACTAGTATGAACTGCTTCGCTACTGTATAGATCCAAGACATTGGACGCGGAAAGGTGCCCCGTACTACGGTGACGGCTTGAGTCAATCTGACGTAAATTCATCAGAAATCGCGATATCAAGATTGGTGTCAAACTACCGAGTAGAGTCAGTGGGTTATTGTGGTAGGTTCTGAAAAGGTCATACGTATCAATGAATAATGTGATAAGGCCAAACTGTTCGAACACCGGCTAGCAATACAATCAGGACAATGATCAGACAGAACTGTCTGAAATTTACCCAAACGTTGACCACTACAATGGCTATGTTCATTAGAAGAAGGATCCTGACATACATCGAACAGTTAGGCCTGACCTAATAGGATGCATGAAGGTATTCACATAAAGTAAATAGTTCCTGATATTAATGGGAGTCAATAATAGAATAAGTTTAAGGCAATGATAGGCTCACCATTTTGAAGAAGGCTTATGAGCATTGCCGTCCGGCTTTTGGTTCGCAATGCCATTCTCCACGTGAAGAACAAGAGTATAATATCTGCTACTGTTGCAGAAAACCTCGTTATCAAGGTTACTGAGGCATGTTCAACTCTCGTTAAGTTCGTAGCAAGATAATCAGTACTAACAGCTATAGAGCTCTCAAATTAGTAAAACAGGTCGCTGAGCAGTGAATTGGGCTAACTCGCATAAATTGGACCTTGAAGGTTAGATGACTTGGAGTTATACATATACCACCTAGTGCCGGTGACCCAGTGAATTCAATGGTGCTAGTACTAGCATTAGCCTGTCGGAATGAATAGTCAATCCCAGCTTCAATTTTGAAACTGCATCGACATACAATATTCGTCACTGCAGGTACTAAGCTCAACATCAAGACCAAGATAGTGAAAACTAAGTTGCAACTTTGCATCGCATACAGGCGAAGGGCAGAAAAGACTGTAAATTCAAATAAGTGGATTGTTCAGTAAAAACATATTAACGCACGGGCAAAAACAATATACTGGGATATGGAGAGGATATCCATAAATAGGCTAGAGGTGTAGCAACTAATCACAAGACTTTTGAGCAGCCCCGCCTGTCGGAGATATCTCGCAGAACATACCTCTGCAAGGTCGTGTCAGAGAGTGCGTCATGATCCAAGAATTTGATATACACTAACCTCGTAAGTTGATGTAGGTGTGAGCCCTATCACAGTGAGGACAAGCAGCACATAACGATTGACGAAGAACAAGAGTTTTGCGGCTGTCCATCCTTGTCCCCACATCGTAGTAACTTCTTGCCTCAATGTGATAAAATATTCGTAGACCGTGAGAGCTATAGTGTGGTCGACGATACGATGAGTATCAACATCCGGGGCCCTCATCCATAAACAGAGGACTGACATGCCAACCCGGCCATGATGTAATTGGCTCTTACCCTAAACACAATGTTCGCGTTAGCGAGCCCGGGCGAGAAGTAGTAAGAAACTTACAAAGCCGAAACTGCAGCAGTGTCCTCCAACATAGTGTTGGAGGGTACAGATGAATTGCAGCACGAGACTTTATGTCTCCGTTCAGGTCTCTACCCTGAACGCAGTGACGCCAGATCAGTTTCGGGTATAGTAGCAGAGAACTGTGAGACCAGGTTACGACTCGGATCAGTAATAGTTAGAAGCTGTGTTAGCAAAGCACCACAAGTCGGGCAAGGAGTACCAGACATGCCTCAGTTGATCGAAAGTGAAGGTGACATAAGTTCTTGTTTGAGGGCAGGGGAGTAGACAAGTGGCACAAGTGCCGCGCTTGCGGAATGGGTTGCTAAGCCATACTGGATTGACACGTACGTTGCTGAGCCCGAGTAACCTGAGTCCTTGTTATGAACTGAGAAGTTCAAGTATACATTTTACTACAACGGTGCTTTGTCTTACAGGAGTGTAGTAGTAGCTTCAACCGTCCTCAAGTAGTACTATTGTGACCGGCGCCTCTGAAATTCTGTTTACGGTCAATCTCTGTTTATCAGTAAGAACCATCAGCAGAAGCTCATCTGAACAGACCTGAACTAACATAGATTTGCGGTATGATTAATATTGGCATAGTAAAGGACTGGACATGAAAAATTATCCATCGTCTTTCGCAGCCGTGGGCCGAATCCGGGCTGTCAAACGGCGGCGAGATGTCAATGATGGTAGCAACCGTACTACATCAAGCGCCCTGGAAGACCTGCTCTCGGGCCAAACCCTGCCAAACCATCTCAACTTACTTTGAATGAAGTGACAAAATCTCTCAGTGACTCGGAAGAATCACCTCCTTTATCATTCATGCCATTTCCACCTGTATGTAGGTCGCTAACCAAGTCCTTTTTCATCAATTGAATTTACCGATTCTATTTAGAATGCCGTAGCAGGTGCAACGTTGGCTACTCTGAATGGGAGACTAGTGACCCTGACGAGGCTGGGATGATGTACAATCATATCGTGGAGATGCATTACATGTCACATCTTCATGACGTGATAAAGTGGGTTGTCAACAAGTGCATCTTTAGGTACGTGGTACGTACTGATCACCTCATGTCGTCGTTGGAACCGAAGGGACACTGCTTATTCCACTACAATAATCAGTTGAGATACAAGCTCAGGGAACAGATGACGACCCGCTGTCGTATTCTCAGCGGAAGCATGTAGCCTGCAGGTTTCCGTCGAGTGTTCATAACCAGAGGTCGTAATTCATTACACCACTCGGAACCCACTACCGTGATATGCCTTTTGAAGATCCAGGTATAAAGCCTGCAGTCACCCACACGTTATACAGTCTCCCTTTTTGAAAACAGCGATTTTGTATATCTTCAAAAGCCATTTCAAGGTACCGTCGCGACATGGCCCCGGAACGTTGTGAACCGATAAGTTGGCCGGGTGCGTGGCATAAATGCAGAAGTTTAGGCGATATTCCAGATTTGTCCGAAAGAGAACGGATGATTTTGAAGGCAAGGATTTCCCAAACTACCTCCCACTTCAGTTGTGCTCTTACCGCAAATTTCCGCGCCAGGAACAATTACGCGAGCTCATCCCCAAGTATTTGGACACGCAAGTCCGTTGGACTCTTCAGGACCCTCAAGCCACGAAAAAGATCATTCGCGAGGTCTGTGTGTCCTACAGATATATTTCCTTCCCCTGAGTTTCATTTTTTAACGTTTGCATCTGGTTCCAGATCGTCAAGGCCTGTCCCTTTCTAGCACGTTATGACAAGGCCTGGCCCGTTCAAGGGTATATACGGACGCTGATTCCTACAAAAAGAGTATCAAAAAGCTGTCAAATAATCCAGCCACCTAAAATAAGTCTAGGTATGAAGCCCAATAGAGCAGGGAGTGATCGGGATAGAGGTTATCTCCAAGAGTATGACCTCCGTGGTGCCACTGGTCAGATAGCTCCTACTATTGATGTAAGTTTCTCACGTCGCATTTTAAGCACTGTATTTACGTGTCACCGCGTAGTGCTCTGCCAGTGACGGATTGTCGCTATGCACACCACACGCGGTGTCTACTAGCATACCTCCTGGACAGCATCGTACCTTTACCAAGAAACTCGGTAACGGCACTCAAACGGCTTTGGTTAGTTTCTTACGTCGACTATCCTCTTCTCGTCTGACTTTCAAGTTAGTCAACCTTTTCACCACTTGAGAAAGCTACATCAATTACCGGAGCTGCTTCCAATCCAGAAGCCGAACCTATCAAGGCGTTTCTCAGATCGCTCAACCCGAGCATGGAACATCTCACAGCTGTGTTTATTGAGGGTGGCATTCTGACGGAGCATTGCCTTACCAGCCTGGCGACACTGCCCCACCTGTGGCAAGACAGACTTCTCCGATATGACTTGCAGCTGAATGCATTTCAGGCGGTCGTTGTGAAAGCTGCGTTGAAAAACTTGAAAGGAAGCCCTCCGGTGTCCGATTCAACCAAGCTTGTGTAACTGTACTACAGAATGATGAAATGAGATGATGGTTCGCCCTATTCTTGAATTAGATATGCCATGGACAAGGGTCGAACTCGCGTGCTTGACACGAGCACCTGACTTGTTTACAATTTCATGAGGCACGCGTTCGGCGTCTCGTTTCAGCGCCCATGGGTCGCTCGTCGTTGATTCGAACTCATGTCTCGCTTACCACGACCTCATTCTTCTTCTGACCGCCATCAACCCGCCCCGACGCTCTCATCGTCGTCTAGAACGATGAGCTCCTCTCTCAAGAGGAAAGCGGCGTTCGATGACGAAGGTCCAGACAACAACTATCCACGTAAGCTCCCTGCGATCTCGGAAAACAACCAACCTCTGCGTCCGTCGAAAACTGCGCCAAATGTTCCCTCCCGGATACAGACACGGAGGGGACCACCACTGACAATACCTAAGGCACCAGCTCTAGCTACTACCACAGCCCGTAGAGTTACACGCGCAACGAGCGCACCACCAAAGAGCGAGCCCGTTCGCCCACCTGTCCGACCTACTCCTGGGACAAGAGCGCCGATAAATAGAGTGGCTTCGGGCTCCAGAACTGCTACTGGGGGGCCGAGGCTCAGGGGAGCCGGAGACGACCGATTTCAGGCTTTGCAAGATCAGGTCACGTCTATCGAGTCTGCTCGAGCAGTGGATGCTGCACGGCTAGCTGCTGACATGGAATCGGAACGCGCTAAACTCTCCGAGCTACAAGCTAACCACAACGCCCTATCCAGAGAGCTTGCTGTTGCGAAATCACAAGAGATGAACCAACGTCAGGAGCTATCCAACGCAAGCGACGAGCTGGAACAGATGAAGAGGCGGCACGCAAACGAGCTGATGGATTTAGAGATGGACATGAAGAAGAAGGAGAGGATGATACGTGAGCTGAAGGACGACTTGCGCATGTGCCAGAGTGATTTGGAGCGCGAACGAGAGACAGTCACCACTCTCAAATCCACAATATCCCACCAATCTACGACTCAACTTACTTTATCGACCCAGGTGACCGCATTACGAGCTCAATTATCGGCTTTACAGGCCACTTTGGATGTTACCTCGAATTCAGGCACGCAGTTACAGATGCAACTGGAGACTGAAAGGCGGAGAGTGGCTGAGTTGGAACAAGAGACAAGGCAAGCAGAAACAATTCGTAGAAAACTACACAATATGGTGCAGGAGCTGAAGGTATGCGCTTCTCTGATGATTATGATTATGATTCCCTCATATCGTGCAGGGTAACATTCGTGTCTTCTGTCGAGTAAGGCCTATTCTGCCGTCAGAACTACCTCCGGTAGGTATGGTAACGTCCACATCGTCTGCTGGTGGATCCTCCTCTAAGCCCGCCAGTCCTACGCCGGAGGATGAAGAGAAGTTGCGAGAGGCAGCCAAAGCGGAGATCACATACCCGGACAAGATGGATCATAAAGAAATTGTACTTCGCTCGTCAAGCGAAAGTGCGACTGGTCAAGAACGGAAAGACGAGTGGGCTTTCAACTTCGACCGAGTACGTCAACAGATCCTGTCCTTTGATGTTGTACCCATGACGAGGCCTGCTGAATAGGTATTTGAACCAAACTCCACACAATCCGAGGTCTTTGAGGAGATCTCACAACTCGCTCAGAGTTGCACGGACGGTTATAACGTTTGCGTATTCGCATACGGTCAGACGGGGTCTGGAAAGTCTTTCACGATGGAAGGCGGGTCTGTAAGTGCTACATTAGTAACAACTTGTTCCATGACGCTGAACATTTGGGATTAGACTGAATCGAACGCTGGGATGATCCCAAGAGCCGTTGAGCAGGTCTTCAGGGTATCAGATGAACTGAAAAGCAAAGGTTGGATATACAAGATGGAGGGGCAATTCCTAGAGATCGTAGGCGCCATCATTCCCTAATCTCATCGCGTTCTCACTGTCCGAATCCTTACAGTACAACGAAACCATTAATGACTTACTCGGCAAAGGTGAATTCGATAAGAAGAAGCACGAGATCAAGCACGACAAATCCGGTCGAACAACTGTCACAGACGTTAATATCATCCCACTCACCTCCGCTAACCAAGTCCGTTCTCTCCTCGCTCTGGCCCAGTCCCGTCGGACTGTTGCCTCAACCCTCATGAACGAACGCTCCTCACGTTCACATTCGGTCTTTACCCTTCGGATCCTGGGCGAGAACGCTATGACGGGTGAATCATGTGAGGGAAGTCTGAACTTGGTCGATTTGGCGGGTAGTGAGCGGTTGGAGAAGAGTGGGGCGGGCAATGATAAAGATAGGTTAAAGGAGACACAGAGTATCAATAAGAGCTTAAGCGCGCTAGGAGATGTGATCGCTGCGTTGGGCGAGAAAGGTGAAGGTAAGGGAGATAAACACATACCGTATCGGAACTCGAAGGTGCGTTTGTGTTTTGCTTCCCAGCCACGCAACGAGTGCTCACAACGACAAACAGCTAACTTACCTACTGCAAAATTCTCTGAGCGGAAATTCCAAGACACTGGTAAGTCCGCCCTCTCTAGTTTGCGGGTTTATTACTTACAATCTATAGATGGTGTTGAACCTGTCCCCTCTTGCATATCACTTGAACGAGTCACTATGCTCCCTGCGTTTCGCAACAAAGGTAAGACTACGCTCTGTCGATTTTGGCTCACACTAATCATTCGCGCTAGGTCAACAACACCACAATCGGTACAGCGAAGAAACAAATCAAGAACCCCTCATAACGTGCAACAGCTGGCACTTGCGATACCTCCTTCCTAGATCTTGTCGATTTTCGTTCTCGAGCGGACTTCTGCATGTGTACAATCATTTTCATTATTGATTCCGTCCAGATCATTCTTGTGAAATCTAAAATATGTACGATAGCAAGTGAGGACAGAAACTATCGCATGGGAATGGGAGTACCAGTAGAAATGTGATATGGGTAGGTTAAGGCCTGTCTTCCGTCGGTATTTCGCGCTTTACGTCGCTGGCCCATTTGAAGTAGTTACATCGGTATTGATGGTCTACTTCAGTGCGTAGGCGTTCCCCCTTGCCTTTATCATAACCAGGTCCAACAGGCCTAAGTCCTGGTCAATGCATTTCCAACAAACATAGGCAGTAAACTCACCAAGAGCATATGTAGAAGGTTCTACCTTTATTGGGACCCGGCTTGTTCACAGTGAACTTCTTCGTAGACTCTCCGTGGATAGTGCACTTGGGTGCTTGTACCGGAGTAAAGAGGTTCGACCACGCGGCTTTGCTCTGTGAGGGGGTTGGCGTTGGCGGCGACGGTGATGGTTCCGCCATCTCACTCAACTCCAACGCTAGACGATAGTCTGCCTCGATCTGGCTAAGCGCCTCATCCGCAGATGTTGTCTGAGACTGAGACAAGTCTGCCTCCTCTACTAATTCCACCTCTGCCTCACAATCTATCATGATCGTATCTGTAGAACGTGTCCGCGAGCTGGAGGGTATGGCGGACGGTTTGGGTTTTATGAAAAAGGAACCTAGCGTAGCTTGCCCGCTTTCCTTCTTTATCTTCTTAGAGGAGGAAGATGTGCTGCTTTGAGTTAGGGTGCGTTTCTTATTAGTGTGTGAAGAGACAGTTGCCGTTCTTGCCGCTCGCGAAGGCGACATCGTCGGTCCCTTACACTCCCGTTCATGCTCTTTAAGGCTGAGCTGCGTTACAGGTGCCGGTGCCGGAGGTGCAGAAGTAGTAGGGAGATTTACTGGCTTCTCCGGTGGGGATTTCACTTCAGCGTTCTTGCCAAAGAAGCTCGATAGTAACTTTTGCTTCCCGGAGTATTCTTCCCAGTATTTAGCCGCGAGTCTGGGTGGGTCGCGATTTTCCTGATTTTGCTGCATGGCATCGCGAAGTTTAACGGTCTCGCCTGAGTCCAGAGTGATCTCCTCGTGTAGATCGATGTAGATAGGACAGTGGTCTGAGCCTTTGAGAGATGGTTGGATGTCGCCTTGCTTAATCCACTTGAGGAGACCTCGGGTAACCAGGATGTAATCTATGCGTGTCCCGTAGTTGGTCTCTCTGGCAGAAATCTTGGTGTTCCAACCTTGATAGCGTTCCACGAGATTTTCAGGATACGTCTACGAGTAAGATTGCCGTACTCACAGGTAAAAAGTCCCTTTCTTTCAGGCCAGAATTTGCGTACTACGTCAATCATGGGACCGTTGGGATGAAGCCACCTGTGGAACCATGCTCGAGCAGGATGTTCCCAGAATGAAGCATTATTACTGGGCAAATGCCCATCACAATGATCTAGAGGCGTTGCACAGACGTTTATATCACCTAGCACGATCACTTCTCGGCCCTCTTCAATGAAGTTCCGCACGCGTTCCTGCAGCATAAGATGATAGTTCATCTTAAAGGAAAGGCGGGCATCCGACGTCTCATTTGGACAGTATACGTTGATGAGAACGAAGAGGCCAAAATCCAATACTAGACCACGTCCTTCGCTATCCAAGTGGTCGAAAGATACAGGGACGTTTTCCTCCTCGTCAGGATACGCTATTATATCATGCACGGAGGGGTAGGACGGTGAGATACGTTCATCCGATGTAAGAGGTATCTTTGGTTGCAGTTTCCCGGAAAGGCCCTCCTCAGCCTTTAGAGGCACAGCCTCCGGTGACTTGGTATAAACGGCGACCCCACTGTAGCCACCTTTAACGATGGGGAATGAGAAGAATGAAGCATATTCTCCTGGCAGAGCGACGTCGCGAGGCAATGCAACTCGAGAGGACTTCATTTCTATTCAACAAGTCAGAGCACAGTAGCCAAAAGGGTACGACTCTTACCCTGGAAGCATATGATATCCGCACCGAGTTCATCGAGAATGCTCTCACATTCTTTGAATGTGTTCCATCTGTTCCAAAATATTGAGTTACGCTCGTTATTTAGGGGAGGTATTTACGGATAATATTGGGGCAAGGTGCGTATTCCATTCTGTCTGAATGCATTATAAGGATGCACATCACGCGGCTCATAGCAATCACTCACGATATTCCAGGACAAAATCCGCATAAAGTGATGAACTTATATGACGTTTGGTAGCTCCTTCGTGCTACCGAACATGTACAGAAACAAACAGAATGTTGAAACGACTAGTGGTCCTTGCGGAATGATCAACGTGCAGAACAAAGTTCAAGTTGCGATTCAGGTTGGTCGATGAGCGTTAGTTAGGCGTCCCCCGCCACGTGCGCATTGACACCTAAAATTGGCTATCCCGACGCCATGGCGCTTATTTCCGCTTTGTCTTCTTGTTTTCTGGATTGCCAACGTCTTTCTTTCTATCACTCCTGTACACTACAGAGCGTCCTCAAACACTCAGCGTCCTACTACTGTACCGATAAAATGGGTCGCTTACGCAGGTCAAGGGCACACCACGCACGAAGAGATGTGCACAGGGCTTCTCGTACAAAAGTTAGTCGGATGGCTTGATATGTCTTCGCACACATTCTCACTACCTTTCATAGGCACGAACAAAAGATCTGGACCAGATTCAGTTGATTGATTTGGACCCAAAGGTACCTTTGCCTCGTCTTTGTTCAACTTCCTGAACTCTGATCACTTTTCATCCTCAGAACCGTGCCGCTCTGGAAGCACAGCCAATAGATTACGAGCTACCAGGATTGGGTCAGCATTACTGTGTAGAATGTGCAAAGTGAGTTGTTCAGAGTGTATTCTTTGGGCTTTGAAGCTAATGCAAATGCAGGTACTACGAAACAGACGTCGCTTTGCGCTCACATTGGCGAAGTAAAGTGCACAAACGGCGGTGTAAGGATCTCAAAACGCCGGCCTATACAATAGAGGAGTCAGAACGTGCTGCTGGACTTGGGAAAGAGGGAAAGAGGCTCACGGATACTCCCTCAAGTTTACCACAAGACGTGGATATCTGAGGTTTACGTGCGTCGCCATGGATTCCTTCTATTTTGTGCTGCCAGCATCTCGAAAGTAATTTACCTGTAATCCTAGTTCTCGTGGAAAGATCTATTTGTGTTGGTGAGAACCTTTGGAAATGGGGCTGTGATTTAGGTCAGCTGGTGGCGGCATGCATATACACACAGTCTATTTTTTTTCGCCTTCCGTTAAAAAGTTGCGTGTGGACGGGTTGTCTTCTGACTCTGGTTTGCAAATTCGTATATTGACCGTGTCAGCAAAAGATGTGTATAGTACTTGTGCTACGGACCATGTATGCGACGTCTACATGTGCAACTCGTGAACAAGAAATGTGGGTATCGGCATAGCTGAGTTCGTGAAGGAGGTAGATACAAGCCTTTTGGGGGAAATGTCATTAGAGCAAGAAGGAACGTCGTGCACCAACTATATACAGTTAAACGTAGCTCGCACTTTCGAACCGATCTTGGCAGAATTGTAAAAGACAATTAGGCAGCCAGTGCAGTAAAGGAATTAGAGCGAAAGTGTGTGTAGATATGTGTGAATGTGAATGTGAATGTGAATGTGGGGTATAAAGTCTGCAACAGTTCCGAAACGTATATGTGACCATGAAGGAGGAGGAAATAATATATCCAAGCTACATATCACCTAAATCTCAGAATACTCTGAAAACCGAATATTGTCTGACATCAAACCTGTCTCTCCTATATGCAGTGTGCCTCCTGCCTGATCACTCCGCATAAGGAGATCGTCCCATTTGTCTGCCTTCTCTTTCTCTGTGAGCCGGCTTCGCGACAATTCAAGTTCGCGGAAACGCAGCGGAGAGCGTGGGTTGGAGGAAGCAGATGAAGGAGACACGTTCTGGGCGCCATCTCGGGCAGTTGAATGGGAATGGGAAGAGTGAGAGCCATCTAAAGATGAGACATCTACGGATATGGAGGGGAGGTTCGGTGAGTGTGGGGTCCTGGGAGTGACCGGCATGGGCGGAGAAATAGGAGTAAGCAAGTCGGAAGAGGCTGATTCCGAGGGTACTGCTTTCCGACGAGAACTGCGTTTAGGGCGAGGCGGGGTCGATTCGTCCATGACGCCGAACTCGGAGGTGGGCAAAGACAGACGTGAGGGAGGCGAAAAGTTGTTGATAGGCTCTAGCGTGCTGAACGTCGGAATAACAGGCGATGGAGGCAAAGCATCATCGGATGGAGCAGATTTCCCACCAGTACCACTGCGACGAGGAGGACGCAGTGAAGGACGTGGCTGGTTATCCTCCGGCGAGGTAGCCTCCTCTGTTCTGATACGGGGCCGACTTTTGCTTCTGCGCGGTCCCTTTATAGGGTCTTCTCCATCTTTGTTCAGTTTATACAGTTCACTGGGAGACATGATGTGATTGCCAACCGCTTTGGGCATCGGAGGTAGCTCTTCCCCGTAAGAAGAGATAGATGATCGCGTAGAATGGGTTTTATTGAAGAATCGTGATGAGGCTATATCAGAGGACATAGGTGAGGATGAACGTGTCGTAGTGCTGGGTCGCGCACCAGTGGAAGGACGAGAACTGGGCGCTTCAGCACGAGGAGAGCTCTTCTGTGGTGCCGTAGACGGGCGAACTACAGACATAGACGTACGTGAATTCATGAACCGCATGACGCTCATCTCAGTTGGAATAGTGCCATTGCCATGGCTAGAGGATGGACGGATGTCAAACGTTGTCCGAGAGGGTACAAGATGCTGGAAATCCTTTGGCAACGCAGGTACTGGAGGAGGGGAGGAATCGCGGGCGACGTACTTATCCCGCAATCCACCCGTGCTTATTCGCTTCATTAATTTCCACAGCTTACCGCCGGGCGACTCTTCATCCTTCTCTAACTCCTTCGGTTTGTGAGACCGCTGGGCACGTAGAGACCGTCCTTCGCGGTCCATTGGTGATCTCTCTGTGCTGCCATTGGGGACCGAGGGAATACTGCTAGGAGAAGCTTGTACCTCGACGTACTCGTCCAACGATGGGACTGAAGACTTAGTCTTGGACGGCGTCACCGGTCTTCTATCATGTTGAAAACTCTGGCGTCCATCATAGGGCGTCCATCCCTCGCGCACGGTATCCGCAGCAAATCGTTGCGGAGGCGAGCCCGCAGGTTTCTTAAATCTCCCAGAGACCTTTCTTCCTAAGCTTCGTACGCCGTGGGAACTATGAGAGGTAGCTGGAGACCCACCCGCCGCAGCGACTTTAGTAACCAGTCGCGCTTGTTCTTCTGGCCCAAGCTGAGTACCATAGGTCAGATCCCATGAACTATCCCCCGCAGTTCCAACGGCGACCACCTTCCCTGTAGTACTGCCAAACACAGTGTAGTAAGCTCCGCTCGCCTCTTCGTCATCTTCCTCGTGTAGAGGGCTCCTATCCGGTAAGCTCTGTCCTCGTGTGTACTCGTTCCACCCAGTAACCTCGGACAACTCTTCCCTGAGCTGTTCCTGCTGCTTATATGCGTGTGCAACGGCGCCTGCCGGTGTTAAGCCACTAGGAGGCGTACGATGTCTTCGGGTGACGGAAACTGGTTCTGCTGTTGCGCTGGCCGTTCGTCGCGGAGCCGATGAACGCGGAGGATCAGGTGAGCGCCCAGCTTTGCGAGGGGTGGCGTTCACGCTTTCTGTCTGTGCTGCTTTGAAGGTAGCAGCTGTAGGAGTCGCAGGATTAGACCGAGCACTCGTCTTCCGTCGCAGGACATTGCGCGACTTCTGAACCTGCTCCGCTTCATACGCTGCAGCATGCAATGACGCTCTAGACGCCGACACTCTCAAAGTCCGTGCAGACGAAGCGACTGCGCTGTCCGTGACATGTCCTGAGGAAGACGGTCTCCCGCCTACGGGGAGATTGTAGAACCGTTGCTGATATCGCGGACTGAGAGACGATGCGCTGGTAAGCTCTGCGTCGGAAGGAATAGAGATGACAGAAGAGCCTGAATGCTTGGGACGAGCAGGCTTGCTCATGAGCCTCTTCATGTCTAGGTGTAAGCCAGCGTCGCGGTCAGAGCTACCAAGGGAGGACTTGCGAGAGGAAGGTGCGGACGCTGCGCGAGCGGCTGTCGGCACGCGGAGATTAGAATATGAATGCGGGAGCGAGGCCTGCGAGTGGAGATACGGTGACAAAGGCTTTTCACGTGAGGGTGTTCGGCGGTGTGACGAAAGGGAGCCCGGTATCACCAATTCAAGGTCAGGTTCCGCACTTAGCGATGAGAACATTGCGGGCAGGGAATTGCTCAACATGCTTTCCGTGGGGAATGTGGCGATCGAGGATGGAGAGGCCGTCGTGGGTGAAGTAGTGATATGTGTACCGTACTTGGGAGAATGCATGGAATGAATAGATGGCGATGTAACACTGCGCCCATACGAGCGGTCTGTAAAAGTCGGAGAATGAACGGACGAGGAATGAAAAGGATCTCTGGAATGCTCTCTTGGCCTGTTACTTGCTAATCTTGGTGTCCGTACTTCTTCCTGGCTTAAGTCTACAGTGCTCCTCGAAGAACTCTTTAACGAAAGGTGTATGGCAGGGGGATGTATGCCATATTTTGGAGTGTTGGTCCGCTTTCGGGACGATGAACCCGTACTGGACTCCATTGACTTTAGCTGTCCAGTGCTGGTTGATTGCTGTTGAGAAGAGGTGCGCCCCAGCGCGTCTTTAGATGATAGGTGCGACATGGATAAACTTCGTGAGTTTTTATACAGAATCTAGACAGACCGCCTCATTTATTGGTATTTGCCCCTCATAAAAAGAACGCTGGCTACTTACGAGTCTGAAGCTATGACACGTCGGAAACCAGATATTCACAAGATAGTTTACAGCGCTACAAAAGCCTTCACAGGAAGTTAGGGTGGAAACGCGTTGATGACCCGTGTGGCATTTACTCACATTATGCCACAAGGGCGAAGGACAGCAACGAGTTCTGGGGAGCAAAGGAGGAAAGCAAGACGAGCTGCAAAGGTCCTCTAGCCGAACGCAAGGTTATTAGCGGTGATGCGCGCCGGGTACTGAGCACGGGGAGAGAATGGGACAGCAAGAAGTAAAGCAAGTTGGAGACGAGAGTAGCACGAGAATTAAAAGGCAAGAGAGAGCCGATATAAGCAGGGATTTCTAGTGTTTGCGAAATGTGCAAGCTGCTAGTAGTGCCGATTCAAAAGTCGTGAGGGAGGAGGTAGTTTCGTCCACAGCAGGTCAACAGCCAAAGAGCGACGAGGATGAAGTTCAAGAGAGAGAACGAAAAAGGAGTGACGGTTCAGACGAGCTCGGTGAGAAAAGGTTTGGAGAGGAGCCTTCACGCCGGTAAGGATCTTGCTGGGGGTTGCACGTGGCAAATCTTCCTGCCAAAATTACCCAGTAAAATCATCCGAATTTCCGTCTCTCCTCTTTTGTTATCTCTGCACACGAGGCTGCTTCAAACTGTTCGCTATACATGCATGGTATCAAATACAATTTCAGACTGCATTAAACCTACAAATTAGCAAGTCTCACTCTTGGAAGAGATCCTCTTTGCAATCGACCGGACATCGTCACATTTTGCGGAGATTGTTCGCGGGTCGTCCGCTCTCAAGTTTGCCCGGCCAGTCCAAAAAATCACACGAGTCTGGGGCTTGTTGCTACGCTGCTAAACCCTGACTTCGTCACCCGAATCAAAGCTTGACTACGCGCTCAGTTACACGAAACGCTAAGGTATCCCAGAAGCCACACCGAAGATTCAATTTTATGGATAATTTAGAGGATGCTTCTCCAGCACATCTCAGATGTGACGACTCCGGGACCGCGGCGTTGATTGAAACTGCTGGGGGCAGCAGCAGAACAGGAGTCAATGTTGCTCGACAAACTCTCTTAGATAGCGCAAACATCTCACCCTAATTGCACGACGACTGCCAATCACTCAAAACTGATGGAACATCACTGCGTATTACGCAGTGTCATAACATTCGGACAAAGCGGAAAATTTTACGACAGGTGGGTGCAATCGAGAGCAACTCGCACTGATGATCGCTGTTGTACATCATGCCCGAGGGCGAGATTCAGCCGGATTACGACGCAAATAAATGAGTGCATGTGGGCCATGGGGACATGTCATATTTGCGGTACGTAGACGTAGAGGAAATGCCAGAGAATGCAAGTGTGGAAGAATACAAATCAGATCGTCGAAGGGTAGAGCATCTGTAGAACAGTGGAAATTAGAAAAGGACGGGTGAGGATGTGGAGCTAAGACTTACGACACGGACGGACGCGCCAAATGCGTGAGGGGGAATGTTCGACTTGAATTTCGACTTGACAACACCGTTGCTGCCGTGAGAGCGGGTGACACGTCTATTTATCGCAATTAAGCGTTAATATTGTGTTATGTATCACAGTGCCAAAAACACATACCCCCAGATCACCCGGACATTTGAACCCTCAATCTTCCTCTTCGCCCTGTAAACGTAGGCAACACGCTGTTTTTACTGTCATTTAGCGCAATAATCGAGGAAATGTGAGAGAAGGAAAAAAGTTGACGCACCTTTCCAAGGTAGAACTGCGCATCCTCCTTTGTCGCGACGCCCTCAATCTGGACGAGGGAGGTGGTGGGGTGGGTGTTGCGCTTGCCGCGCTTGTGGCCGAGGATGCGTCCCTTGGAGTAGAGTCTACCAAAAGCAGTCGAGTGAATCAAATGAGCCAAGTTATCCAATGCATAGCAATTCCGAACGCCAGGAAGACAGAATCAGGCGGAAGTAAGACAGGAATCCCAGCGGCCAGTAGAAGAGTGTAGAGAGTTCCCCGAGTTCTGAAGTGATAATTGCCCGATGTCTGTCCCTCTGTCCCATCCGGCCGTTACCAATTCCATCCATCCAATTCCTGGCCTATTTCCACCATTGAAACGGCCATACAGCCTCCCGGCAATCGTTCCTGCAGTAAAGTCGGCATAGCTTACCTTGTCGAGCCCATTTTTGTCGTCGTTTTCGAAGGTCTTGAGGATGGCTGCCAGATCTTCAGTATCCTTCGCAGAGGCGCGCGACCTCTGCTGACTAAGCGCCTGCGTGCGAACCACCTTCTTTAAATGGACACAGTCGCTTTTGAATTCGGTCCTCCTCCCTCGCAGACCATCGCGTCTTTCGAGCTCTTAAGCTGCCTTAGGGTCAATATTGTTCGATATGTAATACAAATATCATTCTGTGTTTATGTAAAACTTATAATGCAACGTATGCAAGAGAGGGTGAAAGCAACGAATGCGATGGTTATTACAGTAGCGAATGTCCAGTATATATACTGTAGTACAGATCAAACTAATACAACTATACTGCGGACTGTGGGCTGCGAGGTGCTGCGTGCACGACCAATAGGATACTCCGTCAGTACTGCGATCCTAGTACAGGTACTGCGGTCTAATACAAGTACAACTATGTGATAATAGGAAAAGAAGAGAAACGAATTCTTACACTCCCCCACAAGTATGCGATCGCGCGATACTTGATCCCTAGTTGCCTGTATTTCCCCACCCGCCGGCGTTGTTGTTGTTGTTGTCGTAAGACCCCCAGCCGCTGTTGTAGGTCGACGCCTGACTACCCTTGACGATCTGATTCATCAGAAGCATAAATTTGGTGAGCACGTACGCGTGCGGGCAGATGATGGCGGTGATGGTGAGGATGGCGAGACCCATGAAGGCGATGGTGGACATGGTCTTGGTGGGAGAAAATTGGAGGTGCGGAGTGGCTGTTGTTGTACGGATAGGCCCCCTAGTCGGGATAGGTAGCTGCACCGGTAGAGTTGGTTGGGTGACGAAGGAGTGGTTTTGGCGAGGACGGCGGCGACGAGTAGAAGTATAGGAGGGTGGATTCGCTGCGTCGCTTCGAGAGGATAAAGAGGGTTGATGATATCGCTGAGTGGGGCGATACGGCATACTGACTAGGAAGGCGCAGTTGGCCTGGTTTTTATAGGTTTGAATACCTATAGCGCCTGCTAGTTTAGTAAGCTGTGGTCCTGGTAGTGCTTTTGTCAATGCATCAGCGAGCATTCTATCGGTGGGAAGATATGTAATGCTTAGGGTTCCATCTTCCACATATTGCCGCACGAAATGATAGCGGATGTCAATATGCTTGGTGCGTGTGTGGAATCTATCATCCTTTGACAGAGCGATGGCACCTTGGTTGTCCGAATAGACGGTTATGGGAAGTTTGAACCGTTCGGGGAATACTTCGTTGAGCAGGTGATGTAACCAGATTGCTTCTTTCGCAGCATGCGTGAGAGCAATGTATTCGGCCTCAGTCGTAGAGAGGCATACAATGTCTTGGCGCTTAGATGACCAGGAGATGGCTCCTCCAATGGTGAAGACGTAGGCTGC
>MLYV02001337.1:0-54295 GCA_001913855.2 Hermanssonia centrifuga
TCACTTCATTGTCACATCAAATGTTACATCATATCTACATCTTATCTTATCATAGAATACAGGGTTAGGGTTCCAGATTAGGGATAAGGATCACACGGTAGTGTTCCAGACTGTTAGAAGAGCTAGACTACACCTAGACACATTCTAGGCCTTGCTAGAATGTTCCAGTAGCACGTTATCACATGTAGGGTTATGGTTGATGTATTTAGGCTATGGGTCAATCATGCCAAGCACACCACTCCTGGGCAGGATGGTGTCAGAGCATGTCATAGCACCATGTGACTAGATTAGTAACCTGTAGTATCTGGGGTCATTACCGGTCCCAGGGGTACTAGTACACATGTATATAAGCAGGCACATCTGAGGCTACATCCTCAGACTTATCCACTTATTGTCTACCCAACAAACTCAGGCTTAACAAGCCCTACTTAACTCGTTTACTCTCTTACACTTATTCCCCTCACAAGTAAGTCTTACTTTTGGGTTATCTGTTATACGATCGTTCTCAACCCAAGGCGGCCTCAAGAAGCATAAAAACTCTGCACACAAACAAGCACAGTTTGTGTTGCCTTCCCCACCTACCTACAACTTGAACACCCCATCTGGGTCTGAGCATCGAGACAACGAACCTTCAGAGGATGCACAAGCATTTGAAGATGTCAACTTGGAGGCCGTATGCACGGAATCTTGCCAGTTTCATCCCATTCTGAATGGTAATGTATAGTACTATCTTACTTTGTAGAATCTACCTGACTGTTTTCTGTTTACTACTCCAGCGGTAGCCTGTGACCAAAACGGCAAACCAGTACCAGCAACGTCACCCCCTGCTCTTTCTGACTTGCACATGCAAAATAATAATGACTGGAAGCCGTTTAGCAGTCAAATCGCTTTTGAGCTTGGGGAGTTCCTGTACAAGGAAGAGCAGATGTCCCAACGAAAAATCAACAAGCTCTTAGAGCTGTGGGCCGCGTTGTTATTGGAGCATGGCAGAACACCACCTTTTGCATCACAGCAGCATTTGTACGATACAATCGACACTATCACTGTGGGCAACATACCTTGGGCAACATTTTCCTTGAAATACTCAGGTGAGGTTCCAGATGGCCCCATACCAAGCTGGATGTCTCAAAGCTACGAAATTCACTTCCGCGATCCCCATTTACTTGCGCGCCAGCAACTCAATAATCCAGGGTTCAAAGATGGCTTTGACCCCATCCCCAAACGCGATTTTGATCGCAACGGAAATTGAGTTTACAACGATTTCATGTCAGGCAGCTGGTCTTGGAAGCAAGCTGACATACTTTCACAAGACCAGAACAACGATGGGGCAATGATCGTCCCACTCATTTTCGGCAGCAACAAAACGACGGTATCAGTAGCAACAGGACAAAACGACTATTACCCTCTGTATATGTCAAGCGACGCTATCACAAATGCCTATAGACGAGCTCATTGCGACTCAGTGGTCCCCCTTGCGTTCCTGGCAACCCCAAAATGTATGTACTGAAGCTTTTCTGACTCAGACTCCCTTGACGCTAACTGATCTGATTGTTTTGCTGCAGCCGGAAGGAAATACGACAAAGATCCCATTTTCCAAAAGTTCCACTGGCAGCTATTCCACAAATCCCTTGCATTCATCATGCAATCTCTCAAGCCGGGGATGACAACAAAGCAACTTGTATGATGTCCTGACGGCCACTACCGATACATTTTGTATTGTCTTGGCCCTTACATTGCCAATTATCCCGAACAGGCCCTTCTTGCTGGTATTGTGAGTGGTTGGTGCCCCAAGTGAGTTCCTACTCTCTGCCTGACGGTAGTGGGTATCCGGGGTCCCAGCGTCATTTCTGGTGGAGCAGTCCTCAATATCCATTGTTTTCTTCTCATTATTGCATATTACGCTGTGGATCCATCATGGCTTAACTGACATCATTAATTTATAGATGTCTAGCCCTCAAAAAGAACCTAGATAATGGTACGCATGGCCGACGTACACGTGAACTGACCGACCTGTTCATCGAGGCGTATGATCCAACTACTCTACATACAAAGTACGGGATACATGCGGACATCATTGTAAGTATCTTTCATCTCTTTTGTTGTTGTTTGTGACCTCAAGAATACTTCTGCAGCCTTTCACAAACAATTTCCCTCGCGCCGATATTCATGAATTAATTGCGCCCGACCTCCTTCATCAAATAATCAAGGGCACTTTTAAAGATCATCTTGTCACATGGGTTGGTGAGTATCTCACTATAAAACATGGAGAAACCGCCGGGAACACCATATTGGACGATATTGACCATAGGATTGCGGCAGCGCCTCCATTCCCTGGCCTGCGCCGCTTTCCTGAAGGCCGTTGCTTCAAGCAATGGACCGGGGACAACTCAAAAGCTCTTATGAAAGTATGTATTTATTTTATTCTGTTAGCGAGTATACTCATGACCTTTCAAGGTGTACTTATCCGCTATTGCCGGCCATGTGCCAGATGAAATGGTCCAGGCAATTGCAGCCTTCTTAGAGTTCTGTTATTTTGTTCGGCGACCTGTTATCAATCAAAAGACACTCCACAAAATAGAAGATGCACTCACTCACTTCCATACGCACCGCAAGATATTTGAAACGACTGGTGTTTGCACCTCCCTCTCGTTACCCCGCCAGCACTCATTGAAGCATTACATCTGGGCCATCCAACAATTTGGAGCTCCCAATGGCCTATGCACAAGCATCACGGAGTCTCGCCATATCACGGCTGTCAAGGAGCCTTGGAGGCGATCAAATCGATACAAGGCGCTTGGACAGATGCTCACCATCAATCAAAGACTTCACAAGCTTGGTGCGGCTTGTGACGATTTCAAAGAGCGCGGAATCACCGCGTTCAAAGGTTTGGTTGGCAGAGTCCGTCTAGATAAGCGTGTAGTTTAGAGACCAATAAAAACTGAGTATATGTCTTACCGAATAAATCCCGTGAGAAGTCTTGAGAACTCTGCAGAGTCTAGAAGCGGCCCGGTCTACTATGAATTGACATTGATGAGATCATGAGCGTCAGGGGGATCTATGCTTCTCCAGATCGACTCGGCGTTAAGCGTGTATACCAGACGTATGTCTAGGTCGTCCAAGAAGGTAAGTACATATGCAAACCAACCTCAGTCGTATTAATATTGGCCATGCTCATTAGCTAGACAGATCCTCGACACTTAGCACAATTTTTTGTGCATTGTATGCTGCCAGACCTTGCTCCATACCACCACCTTCATTAACGCACTCATTGACTATCCCGCAACTCAACTAATAATTCCATACCAATCATGCAGAGCAATGTTTATCTTAAGGCAAACAAGAAAACAAAGGTATGAATCGACTTGATAAAACTAGATCACAACACACATTAATATTGTTATCGCACACAGTTTGATTATGAGCGCGTACCTGAGCCGTGCCACTGTCAAACGTGCGACGGTAAATTGCAGCCTCGGTACATCGTGCGCAGCCATCGCCGCAAAACTAAACCACGGGTCGAATCATCAGAAGAGGAGGATCAAAATCTCGCGGTCGCTAGATTGAAGGAGAAGAAGCACAAGAACAAGAACAAAAGGAGAACTATACCAGGATCCCCTTCCCACGATCTATCCGAGCTTCCTCCCATTGCTCAACCCCTTGAGACGCAGGAGAGTCTCATAGTTCCACCCTCCAACATTACCCCAGAGCCCATCCACGAAGACCATGTAACCCCCCTGCTACTCACAGACGAATGCGATGGACCCTCAGGACCAGGCCCCTTTGTGCCCCTGCCATCCCCCGTCACCCGTGAATCCGTACAAGATTCCCCCTTACCACAAAATTTGCCCAGTGACGCTGCGAATACACCCAATGGAACTGCACACACTTACAACCCCACGTTCCTCGAGCAGCTCGATGCTGCCATGGCAGCACACACACCTGAGCACCACATAGCTGGCGATGCGCCCATCTCTACAAGTCCTACGGTCCTACCTCATGATACGGCCTCAGGACTGGTGTTTGAACGTGCACCCTCCGCACACGCAGTCGTGGAGCAGTCGACCCCTACACCCTTTTGGCGAGTCATCATGCTACTCGCCGCATGGCTTCATTTACGGCATTTCGTATTGCATCGCGCCATCGGACTTATGTTACAGGTTTTTCGTGCCGTACTGATCAGTATTGGTGCAATGGCCGCACAACAAGACGCCCCTGTCACACTACGCACCACTTTCAATCAATTAGGCTTAGGGGACAACTTCCACATCCTTCCTATGTGCCCTGCATGCCATCGCGTGTACCCCTACGACTCTCAACTGGACGCTAGCTGCACCAACTGTCATATCAATCTATTTATTGTAGGTGGTGTTCGCCTCACTATCCCGTCTCAAGCACCGGGCATACACACCAAGAAATCCTCAAAACCAAGCAAGCTCTTACTGCAGGCACCATACAGGTTACCATCGGAAATGCTACCTGACCTCATCAACAGCACACCCCACATGGAAGCACAGCTTGACACATGGCGGACCCGACAAAGCACAAACGGTACGCTCAAATCCATTCAAGACGGGCATATCTGGAAGACCATCAAAGGTTACGACGACGATCCCTTCTTTGCCAATACAGTCAATTGCAAGACCCCCGATGAGTTGCGCATTGGCGTCACTCTAGGATTTGATGGGTGAGTTTACATTGATCTCACTGCTTCTGTACTAGTACGCACTCACGTTATACACTCATAGATTTGGATTTGCACGCAGCGCATTTGCCGGACGACATAGTACCGGTGTTCTCTCACTCTGCATAGCTAACCTAGATACACATCTCAAGTAAGTCCGAGTCTCACTTATTCATACCCCTTATTATCCGTCTAATTCCGGTCACACTCCAGGTATCTTCCCCAGAATCTCCTCCTGTGCGGTCTTACTCCAGGACCAAAGGAGCTTACAGGCGAAGAGCTCCAATATTTCATGAAGCTCTTCGTCGACGATCTACTTATGTTATATGACCACGGCATCGTCGCTCAAACCAATGCCTACCCAGAAGGTCGACGTGTTAGGGTCACTCTCATCGCTGTCTGCTGCGACCATCCGGCACTTTGTCGCTTGTGTGGCTTTGCGGACCACGGCACCAACGGGTACTTCTGCCCGAGGTGTACCATAAGGCAGGAGTATCTTCACACTCCAGACGGTGTGAAGATAGGTGGTATGTACATATCTTTATCCCTGTACCCACAAATTCACATATAAATTTCAGGATTTCCGCTTAGAGACGGCAACACACATCGCAATCAAGCGCAGGATTACGCCAACCTAGGTGACGATACGAAGGCCAAGGATGCATTCTTCAAAGAACATTCAATGCGATATTTTGAGCTCTCTTGTTTGCCCTACTTTGACCCCGTCGAGATGACGGTCATTGATCCTATGCATAATATATTACTTGGTAGGTTCATTTATTTTTTAATATTTGGTCGGTGTACTGATCAGTCTAATAGGTGTCGTTAAAACCCAATGGTACGGTACATGGATTCAAGGTAAAACATTGCGGGAAAGAACATCGACAAACAAAGTACGACGCGAGCTCGACTCGATTCATGATTACTTGAAAATTGTGAGTGAACAATCCGTAACTCAATGGAGGGCACTGCAACTCACTACTTCATTACTTTATACAGTTCGAGATGCCCGAATGGGTAGCACGCATGCCACAGGATGTCGGATATCCAGCTGGAGGGTCGTTAACATCTGACGAATGGAAGGCCTTGGCTATGGTATACTGCCCAATCATCGTGAGTTTTATTCGATTCAAAAATACTACTACATCGTGCTCACACACTGGAAAGATTCCCTTGATTTGGGAAGAGTGGAGCGAAGCTGCCGAAGCTGAATACCACAAGAAAACAAAGCTATGGCAGAAAGAAGAGGCAAAGCGACTGAAGCGTATAGAGAAAGGTAAACGCAAGGCAGACGGCACCGAGGAAACACCTAGACCTAAGCCCCGAAGGCGCATGCATCCGCGGGATGCCGACAATTTTCTCAGTCTTGCAGCGGCCCTTAAGATTTTGCTTGCGCGATCCATCGAAATAGCAGACCTTGATCGTGCACAGGAGCTCTTGCAAGATTTTTTGGATGGTTTTATGGAGGCACGTCTTGATGCAATGATCACACAATTTCCTTGCTGACATATTTGCCTTTCAGATGCACCCGGATGAAATCAAACCGAATTTCCATTACATTACTCACATCTTTGATCAAATCCGCGCATATGGGCCTGTCTACGGATTTTGGACCTTCCTTTTCGAAAGACTCAACAAAATATTGAAGACATACGCCGTTAACAATCACGATGGCGGAGAATTGGAAGTAACTTTCTTCCGTGAATTCTCGCGTGAAACCCGTCTGCGGTCTATGGTGGGTGACTAATATCATATCATATCATCATTATCCATACTAATCATCGTATCAGGTATCGGTTTTGTCTACTAGTAGACTCTCTGATACATCAACCGACCAAGATCGCCTATTGATCGAAACAGCGCAGCTTATGCAGAGCACAAGTGCTGAAACACGAGGAACGCTCGCCTCACTAGCTCAAGAGGTCAATGATGCAGCTGCGAATAGTAAGTGAGCTCCAATATGGGTTCCCTTTGCTGACGAATATATTTAGTGAATGTAGGGCTTCTGATGGGCCCCGCGGTCTGTATCGATCTATCCATACCTCAGCAATCATCCATAATGGATTACTACTCAACCACACATCCGGCTCTACGTCTCGTCGACAGAGCTACTACTTCACACGTGGACCAATCTACTAACTTCCTGTACAGACGAGCGTACCTTCACGATTATGCCATTTTAAACGGCCGCAAGATCACACCATCTCGATTCAATGGGACAGCGCACAATTCCATCGTACAAGTCTTCATCAATGAGACATGGTATGTAGGCGAAGTGGTCACGATTATGACGCACCGACAGCCTTCACATCTTAACGCTCCCATCGAAGAACATCTGATAAATGTTCGTTGGTTTGTGCGTTCGACAATTGTGGACACAAGCCTCTGGAGCCCCTAGTAAGTTGATTTTATTTGCATGTCAGATATCTAATGGACGTTCTATCAGTCCAGAACTCGAGGTACTGTTTTGGGAATACCAAAAATACCTCAATCCCAACGAGGCAGGTCCACCTTTACTCATCCCTATATCGCTGGTTCGATCGCAAGCGTGTCGTGTGGCTGTCTTCAAGTATCCGAAGCGGTTAGATGCAGAGGAATCAGATGAAGAGGGATATTCGTCTGGGAGAAGGGTTGGTGCAGCCACTAGGGTATGGGCAACAGTGGGATTAACAAGAGTGAGCGAATCGTTTCTATTGATCTTTTATTGTACAATTACTGATTAACTATGGCAAAGGATGCAATCGTTATATAAGGACAATTTGACGCTATGTTGTCGGGACTCTTGGCTTGGCAATCTGCACATCATTTGAGGTTGAAAGCGAGGCAATTATCAGACTCGGACTTTTGGCTATGTTCGTACTAATTTGGTCACGGTGGCTGCGAGAG
The DNA here is from genome assembly GCA_001913855.2 of Hermanssonia centrifuga. Lineage (NCBI taxonomy): Eukaryota > Fungi > Basidiomycota > Agaricomycetes > Polyporales > Meruliaceae > Hermanssonia > Hermanssonia centrifuga. The sequence goes on from MLYV02001337.1 coordinate 7,568, forward strand.
ATGACTGCGATTTGGGGCATAGGTAAGTTGATCGTTGACGCATTTATTTCTTATGCATACATACTGATTTATTCCTCAGCTGCGTTTGGCGGCTGTTCTTCATTACTCACAGGGCTCGCGGTCTCTACACGGGGGACTTCAATTGGGCCGACTGTGGGCGAACGATCGACACGAGGACGGAGACTGCGTGGTTCTATGTCTTCGTCGCTGGTTTCCGTCCCGGATGTGGAGAAGCCGTCAGGATTCCTTTTCCGAGTACCAGGCCAATCTTCTGTAAGTGTTTCCGCTTCGTTTTCTTTATACCATCGTCGACTGATCATGAAAGGGAAAATCTTGGGGGTCTCAGCACTAGGATGCTGTGTTTTTACGCGGCCAAGATCGTAGCGTGGTATGGTATTGACGTTCTTCTTTTTCTTTCGCAGAGCTTTGCGTCTATTATGGTCTAATTCTTCAAAAACGGCGGTAACCTGCCGTAGGATAGTATTGGTAAGTATGAATCATATATATATATATATATGTCTAGATATATACTTACGGTGTGTGATCGCCAGCTGAGAGAACGCTTCTCCAGTATCTTCATGCCGTCAAGAATATCCTGTAGTGTGCGACCGGCAGCCTCTGCAAGTCGTCTTTGGTGGGTAATTTTGGCTTGATCACTGCCGCTCGATAGATCGCTGACAGCTTCACTCATCCAGGGTGTTTTGAGCAAGCAAGTAGGATCGATTCCTTCGTGGTCCTTCTTGAACTGTTCGACGGCCGTTTCTCGCTGTTCCTTGAGCTTGATTTGAAGAAATGAGGTAAGCAGGTATACAATGAAAATAATATCTCACAGTTCTTTGTCTGCCTTGTCGACGTAGCATCGTGACTTGTGCTAATCTTCGCTCTTTTGCGTTAAGGTCCCGCTGGAGCCGCCATCCCTTCTTCCATGAGCGAAAGGTAACTTTCGCCAGCTCTTCTACGTCTTGTTGCGTAAACGGTAGAACAATACTGATTGTGCGGGTGGCTTGATCCTAGATTGATTTACACACTCAAGAAACGATAGGAATATTAGAAATAAGGTGCGTACAGTTTGTTCGCGGTATACGAGTAGAGCAGCGCGCTGAATGACGGCGTGGTTGACAATTGAATTAACGTCCTCAGGCCACTCAATGGGCATGCGTGTAGTTGTTGGTTGGCCATCTGGTGCTTCGATCTCTTCATCCGATATTTCATCTGGGTCTCTATGGATAGGAAAGGGATTCTTCTTGATGCCGGTTAGGTTTTGCATTTCCTTTTTGGTGAGTTTCTGCAAATATAATGTTGTTTTTGGTTTAATTCTTCACTATAGCAGCATATATGCGCTATATAAGACTCACACGTAAGCACTCTTTCACCGTGAGTTGATCATCTGTTAACTTGGCGTTTTTTTTGCATAGAATATACATATTTGCACGCTTGCGCTTGGTCTTGGAGCAACGAGGAGTCTCGTCTTCGGACTGTTCGTGGTCAGCCATTTCAGCGGCGGAAGCTTTGAGACGGGCAATTTCAGAACGCATATCTTGCATGTCACGCTGCATGGCGTTGAGTCTTTCGTCTACAAGAATTTCCGGATCAATAGGAATGCTAAGTGTCTGGGAAGGTGCAAAGGTTGGAGGCTGAGGGTATATGGCTGAATTTCGAGGCTCTGGACGAGTGGGTCGCAGACAAGGCTGAACAGGTGAGTATTCTGCAAGTATTTCTTGCATTGTCTGAAATTCACGCCAGGTCGGAGGAGGTGCAGCGGGATTTAATTGGTGCTGCTGCTTCTGCCAAGCAGTAAATGCACGGAGTTCTTCGACATTGGGTGCGCAGGGAGTCTCGTGAGGCCCTCCCTGAGGAGTCCAAGGGTTTTGTGCATGGCTTGGAGGCATATGATTAGTGGTTGGGGCAAGGGGAGCGGCAGGGGGCAATATTATTTGAGCGGACGCGACTGGCGTGACGGGTCACATGACTCACATGTTATCATTCGTAATCACTTGCAATATACACTTTTGGACATAAGAAATACTTGAATACAATTTAATAAGCTCTAAATAAGCTTTATCTGTGGTTAGTGCGCGTGAGTCTACATGGCTGTATGTTATATATTCTCATACGTGTCTGTATGTGTATATATATTGTGTGCTATGTTATGTCTTTGTATGCACGTAGGGTCTGTGCATGGTATCTGAACATATATGCACTGATATATTAGACAGAATGTGTGTCTACCAATGTCTACAATTAAAAACTTATATGTACCTATGATTTCTAGGCTCACTCTGTCTAGTTCAGATTTTTCTATGTACAGAGGCGCAGACACATTAGTTCTAGAGGCATCACACAAGGGTCTGTGCATCGCGGTGTAGGGCGCTTGATCATACCCGGAGTAACGTCGGTACAGCATATGTTTGAACACGGTGAATGCTCAAAGGCAATATACTCTCTGCCACAATGGAAGTGCTGCGTCAAGTGCACCGTGAACTTCAAGTTGATCAAGAAGACTTGGATCCAGATAACAACAACGAGGACTCAGTGGAAGTGCCAGTGAGTACAGCTGTAGGCCACTCTGGCGCCATGGAGGACAGTGCCCTTGGAGAACAGACAGAGCAGGTTTTGCTACCGCCAGAAGACGAAGGAATTCCAGTAGATGGCAAGCAAGTTGTCGGGTTTGTCTATATGGCTCTGACACTGCGTGAGTCTTGTTCATTACTGCTGGAGTGTAGTTTAGTACTCATCCGTGTCACCAGAGCATGGCTACCCACGTACCTTGCTTGGGCTGGGACAGCACATGAAGTATCCATCTCTTGTGGACCATGTTTGGCGTTTCCTCTACTATCAAGCCCATCCCAACTCAGATTGCTCCTCCACTGATCTTGAGCTTTGGGAATGTCCCTCCATACCCAACTCTCAACAGGTCTTGGTCTTCCATTCGGCATGCACAACCTTTTACAGCCCAAGCGACATAAGCGGCCTGGGCGGGATGAAATCTGAACATATCTGCTCTTGTCCCCGCTGGCGTGGTAAAAAAGAGCGGCGCAATTGTGCTTTCGCGCAGAAGGACGGCAGCGTGCCAGGGATCAAAGGGTTGTTTATTGTGCGGGTTTGCTTCTTCTTCTCCTTCAGGATTGATGGGCGACGGGGTACCGTCTACCCCTGCGCATTTGTAGAGTGGTTCAAGTTAGTAGGCAACGAACGGGACCCTGTGACAGGCATGTGGATGGTGGAGCCCGATCTTGACAGTGATGGAATACGAGAGGTATCAGTTGTTCACTTGGACTCTCTCATTCGCTCAGCGCATCTTCTCGCGGTATTTGGAGACGAGTTTCTACCTACAGACTTCCACTTTTTGTATACTCTTGATAGTTTCCGGGTGTTCTATGTAAACCAATTCGCAGATCATCACGCAAATGAACTTTTGATGGTTTAAAAACTTGTTGGAGCCGTCTAATTTGAATTCTATTGACCTGGAAAGTACTGTGCATGCTCCTGGAAGATACATATAAACTTGGAAACTCTTTGGAATACTGGAAACTCGATGACATACTGGAACCGCAATGCAATACTGGGAATATGAGAATTCCTGGAGAGTTCGACAAGTTCTGACGAATCGGGAGACCTTCGCCAGATGCACCAGCGCCATCAGGCACGTCAGGCACGTCAGGTAGACCGTTAAAACGCTGATGCGTGAGTGGGTCCAAACTGTCTCCCGCTGTATATACTCATCTCCACATGCAGAATCCGGGTACCCACAAACGCTCAACGGTCTTGCTGATCATATCATGCAGCCAGAGCTTAAATCCCTCATCCGTCGATTTCTATTTGATCAATGTAACACCGACTCTACCTTAACATCAGATGATGTTCCGCTCAAACAATGCCCCAAAATTCACGGCTCCCATCGTGTTCTGGTATTCCATTCAGCGGTTTCCACCTACTACAGCCCAAGTGAGGTCAGCGGGCTCCATGGCATGCGGCGCGAACGTATACGGTCATGCCCTAGCTGGAGAAGAAAGGAAGCTCGCAGGGACTGTGCGTTTGCAGTCAGGGATCTATCACAGCCTGGTATGCCTGGGATGTTTGTTGTTCGTGTTCTTTTTTTTATCTCTTTCATTTTCGAGGAAAAGATGTACCCATGCGCGCTCGTCGAATGGTTTTCGCTGTGCGGAAACAAGCGCGACCCCGTAACGGGTATGTGGGTTGTCAAACCTGATCCTAATGATCGCGGGCAGCGGGAAGTCTCCGTGCTTCATTTAGATGCAATAGTTTGCAATGCACACCTCATACCAGTCTTTGGAGAGACTTTTCTACCAGGGGACTTTCATCATTCTCTCTCTTTATCCTCTTTTCGTGCATACATCAGCAGAACATTTAGTACTTAAAAGTGTCTTAAACACACTTAAAATGCTAAAATGGACTCTAAGACGACTAAAAACCTAAGACCAGCCTTTAGGAAATAACGAGATTGTCTTAGAAAAGTAGGCAGTAAGTAGGCCTCTACTTAGAAAATTAACAAAAGTTCTTAGAAAAGTAAGATACTTACTACAGTTGGTTTTAAGCCCGAACTTCAATTTTAAGTAGACGACGAACAAGGATCGTATTGCATGACAAATCAAGTTGTACAGATCATGACATATTCTAGTACAGCCTCGGAGTCTCGGAAATGACTCTCAACAATCTCAACTCTTGGCAATTCCCGGACCCCTGTCATCTCCGAGTCCTCCCTCTGCCTCAACAATCATCACTATCCGCCTTTCATCCTCAGCCTGGTTTTACTGCTCATTGTCAGTATTGTTGTAAGTGCAGAATCACCATCTTCAGCATCCAGTAAGTTCTTGTACATGAATGTGACTTAGCTAACTGACCGGTGGAAAAGGCATGTTCGATCTCAAAAGCATTGTTAATGTCAGAGACAGAATCAATACAATTCCAACAACATACCACTGTCGTAGTAATTGCTAAAGTGCCCACAAGACAAACGGAATAGCGGTCCCCCATATCCGTCAAACCGAAGGCGATTTGTCAGTGGTCACTGATGAAGAAATAATATGGCTACCGACCTCACCGTCAGGCATTTTTTTTGCACAGGATATGCAGTAGTGTTAGAAGTGCGAGTGTCGACTATGCTGCTTGACAGTGGTTAACGACAGTGAGTGTTTTTCGATTAGGTTGTCAGCGTGCTAATGGAAGTTTGAGACAGAGGAGCAAGAACAATAAAGAGCAACACTATGGGCAGAGGGCTTCAGGTAACCGCCTTACGTATCCCGCTGAGCATACTCCAATATCTGACGCATTTGTCACCATTTTACCACTAGGCCACAAGGGGATATACCAGCAAAGGCAATTTACTCCACCAATCCTCTGCATGCCCAACGTTGCACGACAACCGCCATCATGGGGGCGCAGGCCATATGGAATCCACCGTTTCCCCCGTCCCCATTACAAGCATATTTTTTGGAACATCTCAGGTCTCACCCAGCATTGCAATGCTTTCCACGGCCGCACTCGTGGGCACTTCAGTCTTCCATTAAATCTACTATACTACCTTTTCCCGTAAAACATAATATCTGAGAACTTCAACCATTTCTTAAGTCAAAGTTCTCAGTCTGCTTTGTATTTTTAAGCAGACTGAAGTTTTGCCTCCGTAAATTTAGACAGCGCTACAACCTAATTTGCGCTAAGTATCTATAAGTACAGTTTAGCTAGCTAAGAATCTTCCAGAACCATTAAGACGGCCGCCTAATAAAAATCAAAGTGGCCGAGAATCTGCTGATGTACTATGTAAATCAATATGCTGATCATCACATACATGAAGTTTTAGTTGTAGACTAATACACCGTGACTTGAGCAGTACTTGATTGCGACTTGAGTAGTACTCAGTGATGAGATAAAGTGTACTTGTGAAAGAAGAAATTGCTTTCGAAAAAAGTCAGAACTTGCTGACTTGGAGTACCTCCGAAATAAATTTTTGAAAATCCAAAGTGACAAAGGTGTTTAAGTTGGTGCAAGGCGGCTCAAGCGGAAAACCGTTTTGCTGATGCCTCTAGCCAGTAAATGGCATCCCATATCAATGATCCATGCATTGGCCAGGGTCTTCATAATCAATATTGAAGGCAGATACCGCTCAAATTCCTAACCAGTAGTTATGGTTGACACTCTTCGTATTTTTGGACTGCCGAGAGTATAGCTCACTCCTCTTCAAGTGAATCCGTGCCCGAGCCAACGACATCCATATAATGATTCAAAATACACGGCGTATGACATATGTCCGCAGTTGCTACAATGAAGGCACGAGGATTCAAGTTGTGTCTTCGAATTTAAGTATGCGAGAGAGTGTCCCCAACTCCTCCGTTATAAACGCCTCATCCTCTTGTCCGACATTCCATAGAGTCCCCTCACAATTTTGAATCGTCAGCTCCTGTAACTTCTCCAATCGCTCCAGCTGGTTTTTCAGCGCGTTCCAATCCAGCCCAAGCGATGACACGGTTGGCCACCAATGTGGTTTTCCGAACTCCGGCTCTTCGATATGGTAAAATTCATAGTGGCCGCCGTGCGGCACCATGAACTTGATAGTTACGTGTTCGACGTCATCCGCCAATTCTGATAAGAGGCCTATGAGACAATTCCACTGCACTGTGCTGTCGTATTCATCCTCATCATTCTCAGGGGGGCAGAAGCAGAGGCTGATGTCAAATTCACGGAGAGCCGTGCAAGCCTTGATGCCGGGTATGAGCACATCGAGCATGTGTTGTTCATCTATCATTCGCCAGGTAAGTGTCAGTTGATCTACGGTCATGGGAAGAGCTAATAACATACCAGGAAGACTGAGATCATAGTCTACCATAATTAAGAATGGCGTAAGGTCAATAGAGAGGGCTTCTATGCCATCCCGGGCGTATGAAAGAAATTTGGAGAGCCCCAGAGCCTCATCAATTACTCCACACTCCACCGCTACAGATCTGACAGAGCCTGCTATGGAGGTGTCGTACATAATCCTGTTGTGGAGTCCGAGTGGGACATTTGACATTGAGAGGACTCGAACCTTCAGGTTCCCGTTCAGGGGCAGAGTGTTCGGACCAATAACGGCTGGCGCGGCGCCGTCTGTTTCATCATAAACCGAGTAGTACAGATGCAGATGGTCGATCTCCGGGAATAAACGAATGATATTATAAGGGTCGCTGGCGGTATCATTGCCGGAGGTGGTGATGTAGAGCTGCAACCTGTCCAACTTGGGAAGGGGTGGCAATATGGAAGGCATAGGGTCGCTCAAGTTGGAATGGAATCTTATCCCCGTCAGCTCTAGTTTCTTTAGGCGAGGAAGGAGCGAGAGGATGCAGACGACTAGACCGATGGTATTGAGAGGTGTCATTTTCGACTCGACTACATTGCCGAATAAGTTCAAAGACTCGATAACTGAGCGGCCTCCGCCAAGCGCCTCTCGCCGCAGGAAATCGGCGAACTTTGAGTAATCCTCCATCCCGTATTTGCCTACCCGAACTCGCCGGAAGAGATATTTGCGGCAACGAGGGACGCAAGCGCGGGAGACGATGCAAGTATTGCGGAGATCTTGCAAAGATTCGGCCCGGGATAGATCATCAATGAACATGTCTACTATTTCTAGGGGAAGTGTGGACCACTTCGACATAGCCATAGTAACCGGAGAGCTTGTTGATGAGGAGGAGGAGGAATGCTATGAGTTTAAGAGCGAAGAGACGGGGGGTGAATGTCTTTATGGCCTTTGAGTCACATCTTGGCCTTTATATAATAAGGAACATGAGATGTGGCCATGGCGGACAATAGAGGATTGGATTGACCCGGCCTCATGCCAGTGGCCAAGGCACGTTTCCTTACCCTGACTTAGGGATAATCTTATTTGCAGATGAGCCCTTTTGAGTTCCGCCTTCAACCGAACTGTTCCAGAACAGCTCAGACAATTTGACCCTGACAACACCGAGAACTGGAGGTTTCAAGTGCTCACGTACCATGAGATCTTTATCAGCATCAATGACTCTGATTGAAAATTGAATATATGATAAGTTTTGCGTACCTGACGCCGGTATCCATCAGGCTACTGGCAACGTTCACTAAGATTTGCTGACATAGTGAATCCTTGGCTTTGAGCAGCGTTTCAATTGAGTTATCGGCCACGTAAAATAATGCCATGTCGGATTGACTGCGAAACTCGGAATATTGGAGAATCATTATTGCCGTTGCCCTCGAAAAACGACCACTATGAGCCACATTTCCATTGGAAAGAAATAGCAAGCATGGGGCATCAAACTGAGATTAGAACGCACCACAAGTACATTGCAGCTTATATATGCAATCATAGCTTTGCGTTCAGGATGATCTTGTCAAAAGAATAGAAACTTGAAATTTGCAATGAGAAGAGGTAAATAAGGTTATGTGGCCCGTGCGATGTTTGTTTGCTGATGTTAGGATCCCAAGCTACTTACCTGCCATTTATGGTAACGACGACCGTGAGTTGAACGGTGTATGAGAGTGCCAGGTCTGTCTGGCCATGATATTGACCCCATGACCCTTGCATCTAGGTGAATCCATTGATCTGCCCTGATGGCCTCGCTCCACGCTATCTCCAACGCACGTGCCATCAAGGTTCCGCCGTCCTTTAATATCAGTTTCCAGCAGTGGCTTTGCACAACCTGTCATGAGTGGATTCCGCTTTCCCCGTGTCTTGGTCTGTGGGCCTGAAATTGTGAGTGCTGCTTTTCTTACTTAGTATCGTTCTCATGGTACTCGTGGACAGTCGGATGATTCCAACGATAACAGTCTTCCCCTGTGGTATCAAATCACCATTGCTTTGGCCAGGACCTATATTCAAACGCTTCAGATCGATGTGGCTGCCCATATATCTCCTGCTTTAGATCTTGCGCAGATCAAGGCAACGCTTTCCCAACTCTCTCCAGAAATCAACACCGACGGTCTGACCACTACTGTAAGTGCTTATCCATTCATGGATTTTTCAAGAAGTTGAGCTTCACAGCCCGCTACCGGCTCACTGTCCCTGAAAGCCCACCACACGCATGTCGTATTATGTGGTATCACGCCGCTTTCCAGTACCCCGATCCCCCCCGATGTCACTGCAATCTACATCCCTACGCCCTCCTCCCCTGTATCTCCCGCATTCCCCTTTGACCAACTCGGCTCGAGAGGGTTCGTTGTTCTCCTTGAGCCTGAAGCACGCAATCTCCTCAATGAACTTGACCCCGCGACCGCGGCAGGGTCTGCAGTCACGACGCTACGTGCCCGCGCACTTGTTCGCTCGTTGGTAGCACGTTCGTCGCTGAAACTTTTACAAGGAGTCGTGATTGCGAGAGGAGAACACGCGGTCGATGGCTGCGTTGCATCTGCAAAGGTTATGGTCCCACCGCCTTTCGACGACGATGATGATGTGGACGACGAAGATACAGAGGAGAGGTACGAGTTCGACATACCGAAGCCGATCTTTGAAGGACCGTTGGAAACTGAGGGAGCGTATGCTGCTTTTGCGGGCAAGTTTATTGGTAAGTACGCTCGATCCGACTCGAATACAAGTGCCTTAGTCTTATGGCCTGTCCAACAGCTTCCTTGGTGACGGCTTCTGCCAGCATGTCTCCTGTCAGTGTCCACAGCGAGAGTTCGTTCAGCTTCCAACTGGAGCTAGCGTCAGTAGTACGTTACTATTCACCTCTATGTCCATCATTGACTGACCGTTTGCTTTCATTATTGCTTGATAACAGGCAGCAGTGACTACTGCTCTGAGACCCAGCAGTTCACCTACCGATCTCGTCTCTCGCATCCCGACATTGTCGCAATTGGATCCCAACATCCAGCAATACATGTTTGGACGGCCGTTGCTCCGCCCCGGAGAGCCCGTGCCTCCCAGAGGCGCGAGACCTGTGCAAGTGCAAATAAGCTGGCCTGCGACGGCTCTGTCCCCCCCTACGAGCCCTATTTTGGGTGCGTTTATGAGAGGCCGCGGGATGGTGAGAGGTGCCGCCCAAGGGAGAGGCAGGTAGATGAGCAGTGGGAGTATATCTAGTGCCAGTGTTACGGAGATGTTCGGTTGAGAGTTGAGTACTGATGGTAGTCTGCAAGGTTCCAATTTTGTAGTGCGCAAATTTGAATTCATGTAATATACAGTCGGGCATGTACAATAGCGAAATGATCATCAACGATGCGGCTCTGACAGCACTTTGGCGGCACACTATCTCGAGTGTACCGTGTGTCATCTGAAATCAAAAGCATTGTTCTTCTACTCCTCTGCCCACCACAACATCCAACGCATAATCGCGCTCACGCAGCGCCCGTCTGTAGACTTTGGACCGACGAGATAATCAGCAAAGACATCCCAGTTTTCGGTGGACCAATCGTCCAAGCTCGGTCTCCCCGCGATGTAGGCTAATGCATCGTTCCATCGGCGCATAAAAGATGCAGCGAACGTATAATCTCGGAATACGATGGTCCGCGTAGCATGCTCCGACAGCGATCCTGGATCAGTAAATCCCAAGATGCCCGTGTCGTCCGAAAAAAGCGTAGAATTGTCCGGCCAAATTTTTGTGAAAGCCCAGATTATTTCTTCTTCACAGACCTCTTCATCTATCACCCAATCAGGAGGCCGTACCCGGACGGGACATTCATCTGCAAAAAGCACATTTGGTTTTAGCTTTTGTGCCCAATCATTTGGTATTCAAAGTTAAACAGCATCTCACCAGTGTCTGCGCCAATCTCAATGCCTCCAGCTGTGTAATCGAGTAGCCAACAGACTATCGTAGTCGGGGCTTTGTCAGAGTCTTTGTCGGTCAAGTCTTCGAGCGACATTGATTCTTCACTTGCTGAAATCTGGCTCGGTGCAGTGTCGCCTGCCGTAATACTGATACCAGCCGTTAGACTCGATGCCTTCCAATGGCGCAGGAACTCGATCACCGATGTACGGTTGCGGAGTATGATGCGGGCGAACCACTCGTCGCTGTCCCGTATCACGTCGGCTATATAGGCTCTCCGCGATGGATAATCAGGTACAAGAGCCGCAAGGAGTACGTCCAAGTCATCCGTAACTGTCCTGCCGGTTTTCGCCCATGGGAATCTACCGACAAACACTTCATTCCTGTCATTAGTCTAGGCAACAATTAAGATTCAGCCCCGGAGTCTGAGTAGGAGGGTCTGGAAGTACCTTGTCGTCGCAGCCAGGAAACTCAATTTGTAGGATACCGGTACTGTGAGCATACGGCATTCGGACACTTAGGCCGTCCAAAATGTCCTTCCTAGGATCTCGTCGCTTTGACTTCATCTGCTTGAAAGAGAGTTTGCATCCTCCGATAAATGCTGACCGAGAAAGGGTCCTATCGATGGCATACCAGTCATAATCCAATATGGGCTGGATTTCTTTGACGTGCGGAATGGCTAGGTCCACGTTAGCCAAATATGTTTGTAGTCCAGCATGGGTTTTACGTCTCGGTGGGTTCTGGCTCCACGATAACTTGCGTACCATCAGTCTAAACGTTGATTGCGGTATGTCACTACGGAGTGGTATTGTAGTCGAGAGGCACCCTATGCATAATGCATGCCACATTTAGCGCAGTTCGAACACAAGCCTCGGCTAGACTTACAAGAACGATCTTCCTCCGCAAACGTCTGTTTGAAGATGCACTCTGATGCGTCCCCGATGACGGTCTGGACAATGGACCCGATTGTCTTCGCATCTTGTGCATGAACAGGCGGAAGGGCACTTGTTCGAGAACTACCGGATGACAGTCTCGATGGGAGCATGAGTAGCCAGATAAATGGCCACAATTCCTGGCATCGCACTGCACGAACCACCGAAAGCTGACCAGATGAGTAAACAGAGGTAGGAAGAGAATCCATAGGTGTTCTCCATGATAGACCTTCACAATCCAACTTTTTCAGGCTACGAACCGCGCCAATGACACGCATGAGATCTGCCATCGAGTCAAAGTGCTGGTCGGCGAGAGTGAGTTCCTGTATATGATCAAAGGCGGAAAATAGTGCAGGCAGGGTCCTGGAAATGCGCGGGGGAAGCATGGTCAGATGTTTTGCGGAGTCTTTGGCGTTGGAAAGTTTGACGCATTCCAGGTGGGGGAGTCGATGAGGCAGCGTAGCCAGTGCACGATGAGCCCAAGGTCCTGAAGCGTTCAAGTCGGCAGTGTCATATATGTGCAAGACACGTATCGACCTCGATATCAGGCTCTCTTGTGTTGCTATAAGGTCAAGGAGGCCGTCCAAGTCCTCTCCAGACCGGAGGGTGGTATATTCAAAGATGAGAGGACGGCATTTACTGGCCCAGTATCGGCAGGTGAGAGCGCAAGAACCAAGGGCGCGCTTATAGGCTTTCATTCGGTTAGACCGGTAGTATGTCTTGACCACGCCTAGATTCGGTGAGACACATTCGAGGATCTGTGCCAATATTTCGGGAGGAATTTGCGTCGAAGGGTCTTTTGTAGAGGACGACGATACGTCCGACGCATGATTTTCGCGGTCGTATATAAAGGACAGCGGTCCAAAGTTCGCCCGGACAGACTCGCCTGGTAGTTCCAAGCTGACGGCAGGGTACATTCCCTTCAAGAAGGAATCAAAATCCGCTGGATATATTGCCGCTACGGCGTAAAAAGCTTCAGTGAAAATGTTTATCGCTTTAGACTGGCTTACTTTCAAAGGAGCCATCTCTAGTGAAAAACAGCAGGCGACGGCTGAAATTCACCCCGGCACCAATGATGACATCTACAATCGGTTGAATATAGAATTAATATACACTGGGAAGATGACACACCATTCGAGCTGTGTGGTCTCGTCCGCAGGGGTTGAAGATAAGGTTTTCCATCGTGATAGATTTCACCAGAAGCGACTTCGTATCCCCATGAGTCAGAATTCCGACCCAGGACGCCCCTCTTATAGGATGATATGCCTGGGGCGAAGCTGTGTTTGATGATATTAGCATGACAGAGGACGGGGGGGCAGGCGACTCATACCCTATGATGAATCTTCAAAAAGTCGGTTCAGTTCGTGTAGTTCGTAGTATAGCAAGAAAGCACTTACGATCCCAAGCCGCTGGAAACCTGTGCCTCAAAGTAATAGACTTCGTTTCCCCGCGCCGTGAGATCCAGAGGATGGTTGGCAAGTACAGTCTGGGGTGAGTATGCGTACGAGGGCAGGGTCACTTCTCGGAAATCTAAAGACGGGACTAGCCCAGTGGGCCATCCCAGTTCTGTCTCCTCGTTCATTTCTTGTACGTTCCACATCGTGGGGAGTTGGAGATCAAGAGATGAGTACGTGGAGTACTCCAGGCCAGGAGACACGGCTTCATCAGGTATCTGATTTTTCCGGTCACGACTGCCTGGCAGAAAGTCTGTTGGTAGAGAGTTATTATTGCTCAGATGTTCGAAGGATGTCCGTCTTACTCATTGTCTCATCATCTTCGGGAGCACTATCCATTCCACTTGAGGATTGCGAGTCGTTGCTGCGGGTCGTTTTTTTGCACCTTCGTTGTTCAGGGAGGAAGTATTTCTAGACCTTCGTACCATGTATGCTCCAGTCGCTTTGTGAGCGTAGCGTGCCAGCAGTGGCGACGGTAGCTAAGGCTTATTATATAACTGACAATACGGATCAGCGTCCGATCACATGATAACCGCCTCTGGGCGCATTTGAGAAGTGTGAGCTTTGAAAGATAAAATTAGAAAAAAAACATATGCAAAGACACACCATAAAATATTGTTCCCGATACCGCGCAGCCCCTAGTATCCCAAAAACAGCAATCTTAGGTAAAATCGGTTATTGTCGCGGCAGAGCGTGAGTCCAGTCTATCGTGGGCACAAGAGACTGCCAAGTCCAGATTCATCATCGAAGGAACCACGGGAAGAGACAATATTATCAAGCCTGCAGCAGAAATTCGTCGATGCTTCAGCGGACATGTTTTATTTGGTTCTGTTAGGATCACAAGCTCCGCCATTTCCTTTCTCAGATAAGTCACCAATAAATGTAAACAACAGCAACAATTACATGGGTGCTACAGCTACGAATACAGTCAAAGCTACAATACATTTGTTCATTCATATTAAGCCGTCGGCAACGGGTCAGCGTTCAGTAACGAAAGCACGGAAAAGTTCATCACAGCGTGGCTCACGCAGAAGACACATCAAACGCGCGACTCTCCCAGCCAGGTCTCCTACTCTCCTCCTCCGCCTTCTCTCTCACGCTCTCCTTGAAGCTTTTCACCTTCCCCACAGCTTCCTTGACCGTCTCCTTGGCCTCAGACACCGCGTCCTTCGCACTCTCCCCAACCCCCTTCACATCCACATCCATACCCTCAGGCAAAGCCTCCTGGGCAGTCTCCCTGACACTCTTTGAGAACGTCGCCTTCGGTCCATGCTTGTCGCCACTAAGAACCTGAGGCTCGGCGCCCATAGCAAACGTTGCGTCCGACCTCACGTTGCCATGATCCTTGATCAAACCCGTGCCCGTCGCCTGCCATCCTTTGAACAGCCCACCCTCACCCTTTGAGAGTTTGCCAAGCTCGCTCCAGAAGCCAGCGACAAGGCTCGGGCCGCGGCTGAGCCCAGCGTCAGCAAAGACTTCGGCGCGGTTGCCTACGTCCCAGGCGACGGTATCTGTCCACTCGAGGGCTCCACGAATGTTCTCGGCCAAGACAGTCTGGAGAGTATCGCGAAGTCTCGAGACGATGATGGGTTTGAGCACGGACGCAAGCACCTGGTGGTTCGACTCCCGGATGGTGAGGTCCATCTCGTCCGAAATTTTGACCTCCACACGTTGGATATCCTGGAAACCTTTCTTCTGCTCCCGCTCCTTGAGACCCTCGGGCGAATTAGGAATCATCCGCACGACGACGTCAACGTCGATACCCTGTGGTGGCAAAGTGAGTTCAAAGATGCCCGAGAACTCCGATGGGCCGACGGTAGTGTTCTTTTGCTTGAACCAGAACGAGACCTCGCGAAGGGCGAGCTGGATGCCCTGTGCGTAAACGCGTGTAAGCGAACCGACCGCGGTTTGGGCCTCCCCTTCCGCAGGAGCTTTGATGTCAATGTCGGTGATATTGCGGATGTATGCGTGGCCCGGAAGGAGAGCAAAGGAGGAGATGTCGAGGTCTTCAAGAACAAACTCGACGTCATTATCCTTGTATTCGGTTCTGCAATGTTCATGTCAGTAAAGGGGACTCGATAAAAGGCACGATAAAAATACCTTGGGATAGGAATGTCCTTGACCATACTCAATAGCCTCGGCAGATACGCGTTGAAGAGATCCTGCCACATCCATACAGGCTGATCCATCGCCTTTTGCGCACCTTCCGTTGCAGCCTGGCCAATTGCGGTCTCTATGTCCTCTCCGAGCTTCGCCTGCGCCCGCTTCAACCTCTTCAGGTCCTCTCCCTCACCCAGCTCCTGCGAGAACTCGTCCCATTGTTTCTGTAAGAGCTCAAAGTCCTCTTTCCACTTCCTGCCCTCTTCCGTGTTACCGTTCATGAGCTTGTTCCATCGCTTCTTGAGATCCTTGCGGCACTGTTCGGCTTCTTGCGATCTGACGTACCCAGGCTCGTGCAGGCTCTTACGCAGGTGTTCCAAGAGGTCGTCGCATAATGAGCGAATCGTCTGGTCTTTTTGTATATCGACACCGCAGACGCGGAGAGCATTGAAGAAGTCGTCCAAGGACTTTCCGTTGGCGTTGCGCTCGATAAAGGCGCGCACGGCACGGATGGCCTTGATGAGGTGCTGATCCGGAGTCGGGTCGTCGATAAATGATTCAAGGGAGGTGTCCATATTGACGTCTCCTGCGGTGTCGAGCGACTTGTGGATCCATTTGCCGAGAATGTCAAATAGGGTGGTGACGGAATCGTGGTACTCTTGGTTCTCTTGAGCACGATCACATATCTGTGGTGACTTCATTAAAACTGTATACGTTGAGAAGGTAATAAGGGTACTTGCCTTGTAGAATGCGTTTTGAAGACGCTCAGTACTTCTGTTGGCCAGATCCTCTGTGGTCTGAATAGCCACCTGGCCGGCACCAATCGTCTTTGAGCCTGCCACCTTGACGGTATCGACGGACCTCTCCCACTGCTCCTTGGCGTCCTGATTCTTGAATTTCTCCTCCTCTGGCACGTTCTTCACGCCCAACTCATTCCGATCGCCTTGGGCCACGTCTTCGTCCACCTCCCGCAAGCTTTGAGCGGCGGTTCCAGCACTCTGACTGACGTAGTCGGCTGCATCTGCGAGGGCGAGACGCATAAAGGAGGCAAAGTCGTGGAAGACGTGTTGGCCTTCTGAAGTGAGATTTGCCCAAAGGATATTGAGGATGGTGCGGATGGAGCGTGCGAGGGCAGAGGCGTCCTTGGAGGCCTGGTCTTTGGCGGCGGGGTCGGTGACAGAAGTTGAAGTGTCGGAAATGTCGGCTTGTGAAAGGTGCCACAGAGCTTGTTGGATGAGATTGTCATCTGCAGAAGTGTTATTTGAAGAACCGTGCGGATAGAAAATGCAAACTGACCATTCTTGTGCTCTCCAAGCTGTTTATAGGCGGTCGCTACCTGGCGTACATCGCCAACCAATATTTTTCCCTGCTGGGTGAGTTCTCCGCCTTGTGAAGTTGGCTCAACTTGTGAAAGACCGCTGTTGAGGAAGCAATCGATCCAAGCGTTGAGCTGCTGCTGAGAGGGGAGTTTGCCCGCGTCGAGAGCTGCTGCGACAGAAGAAGTCTTGTCCATGTTGTTTTAAAGTCGTGAATAAAAGTCGTGAAAAAGAGACGGGGGTGATTGAGAGACAGAGAGGGGTCGACGGGTCTTTTTAAATGGGCAGACATTGGTAGAATGACGAGCGAGTGACGGAGAGAGGAGGAGAGAGTGGAAATATCACCGCGCCACTTATCAACATGATAATAAATAATCTAATAACCGTGCGATGAAAATCTGATGTCCTTCCAGCAGCGTTGTCACCTCGATCCGGTCACCCGCCCAGGCCCCGCATCGCCAGTGAGAGGACGGCGCCCAAGTTGACGTCATGCACGCCGACTTTGTCAACTGGGCTACCGATCTTTCGTCGGAGCAGTGTCCAAGCTCGAGTTCTCTCCAGATCTCACTGAATGTCGACTCCCGCCCGTCAGACTCGCCCTCAGGATTTCCCTGCTCTCCCTTTCGGCGAAGAAAATCTCCCCCAATTTGCAGCAGTGGTTGTAGGCTTCCTCCTTGTCCAGGCTCACCCTAGAGGGAACGTGAGCCCCACGGGATCCCAGCAAAGGAGGATATACACGTACAGATTGAAACTTTGACCCATGTCAGGCCACAAACGTGCGAGTCAGGTTAAAGATGGAAGATGGCTGATTTTATATCAGTAGTACTGCGCCACTCGTGGCCTGAAAATGGCGAATTGAACTTATGAAACTCTTTCTCTATACGTTAGCAGGCTAGTCTTTCGAGAGAACTCCAATCAATTTACTCATTCAACAAGCGCCGTTATGTTTCCGTATCAACTACTCTGTAGTACAGTTCTGACAGATGGCCTGACCCAGTGAAGTACCACTATTCATTATATGATTTCTTTTTGTCCTCCTGGATCTCCGTCACCCAGTCCTTGGTTCCGTAATTCAGCTCGCAAAGTGCATCCACCTCCGCTACCACCGCCATACTCACATCCTTCCATCCCTTCTGTCCGCCCTTGAGTCTATCCAAAGTCGTAATCTCAAAACGGTCACCCGCCCACACGCCCCGATGCATGTCCCCTTTCGGATCTTTTATCTCAACCAGCTCGGCTGACGACCACGTCGTCCTCAACAACAGCACCATGCCCAAGTTCACCGTGTGCTTGATCCACGGTCCACGGCACGTCGACTTCGTCATCTTGGCTATCTCGTCCGCCCGAACGTATTCCTTCTTTGACAAGTTGCACAGCGCCCAGCCTTGGCTTGTAGTGTAACTCGTCCGCAACATGACTTTCATCCGGGATGCGTCTTTCGGACTCAGCACCTCGTAGATCGATGCATAGCCCGTCCAGCACCCGCGAGTAACGCGATAGGGCTCGACGTCCGGTACACCCCTTGGAATGGAGTAGTTGGATTTGTAGCGCATGTAGACGTGGGGAAAGATGGTGCGTGGCGGATTCTTCCTCTTCTTGGGTTCTTCAAAGTCAGAGTCGGATGAAGACGACTCATCCGAGTCCGATGCTCCCCCTTCTCTAAGCTGGGCTGCGCCGTACTTGGCCTTGAATGCTGCAACCTCGGCCGTAACGTGTTCCTGGACACTCTCGGGGTAGTCGTCGTCAGCCGCATGAAACCCCAGATGGATGACGCGATCGCCAGACCATGGAGCAGCGAGACGGGCCACGAGCTTTCGTACAGACTTCATCCCGACGGAAGAGAGCCACTCGTCAACCAGGCACAGGCACACGGCGTCCTTGACGTCTTCAAACTCTCCAAAGATCATGCTGATCATTTCCGCCGGCAAGCAGAGCAGGTGGCATCGACCCTTTCCGGTCGCGGTGGACAGCATAGCTTGGAGACGCCCGTTGGGCCTGCATTCATATGTCAGCCAACTACAAAGATACTCGCGTACAAGGGCGGAAAAATCTGCACCTTGTCTTGTCCTTCTTGGGCACATCCCAGATGGGCACCACAAACTGCGTGATAACTTGGCTATCATCTTTTATGGCGAACAAGGTATGCTTGGTTCCATCCCGGGAGTAGACGGAGACTTTCGTCTTTTTATCCACATTCAATCTGTAGCGTTTGAACAGAGGAGTGTCTTCAGTTAGTAAGTGCATGTGTGGCACAGGACATTGAATGGGACACTTACAAAGAAGAACGTCGGTACCGACATGGCCACCGCATGCCAATCAACTTACGCTGTACGGGTTTCGCGTTGGTACCACTAGCCGTACAGGGGTCCTTTGCGTCGGTGGACATATGTGGTTGGTCGAGTTCAAGCGAGAGGGCCTTGATGACAGGGAAATCAGTTTATATACTGATAGGAGGGTGCCACTCACCGTCGCACAGATCCCACGATATCCGGAGTGGCTATTCTTGTTTGGCCAATTATCTGGCCTGACAAAGAATAGGCCATCAATGTTGTGAGACAAAGGCGAAAGGTTAAAAGTAAATGTTGGTCTTTGGCCCAAGTAAAATGCCGTATTACCAGGTCTGATACTCCCATACGTGCGCTTGGCATGCATGACCTGTGAAGGAACACTGGAATCATAAAGGCACTACGATTCGACTTACAAAATTGGCATGCATCCATGTATACCTTCACCAGCCAAAGCATCTACCCCTAAGATCACGTCTGATCTTTCCGTGCCTCCGCCACCTGGCACTCATCCCGAAGTATTTCATTTGACTCGCCACACACCGCACTTCCAAGCTTATATCCATTTATATCTTTTGCGACCCCTGCCCAATCTATCTGAAGTCGTCAGTTGGGAAGCCGGGTTGGTGGATGGCACTGGATGCTAGACTCGGACCGTGTCTAAGATTTATTTAACACAAACGAACTCCGTCTGGGATGCTATTACATAAGCGAACCACTCACGAGGCAGAGCCAGGCGCCTCTGAATTTGCCGTAACCTGCGTTGTACACACTGGCAGGTGGAGGGCAGCGGCTAGGAACTCTCCATGCTACTACTGCTACTAGGCGAAATTTACGATGAACCCTGGAATTATCACGGTGAGCTGATTCTTTTGCATGTTAATTTACTTGGGAGATTCTGACAAATGAAGTAACCTAGACACAGGCACCTGGCAGTGCTCGATATGCTTTTACAGGCGGCCCAGTGACGGGCTGGGCTGGCGAAGACCGTAAGAGATGTCAATGAAGAGAAGATACGGGACTGTAAGGAAGATATTGACACCCTTCTTGTGTTTGTGAGCTATCCTACCATGTCTGTTTCTTTGTTGACGTTATCTTCAGGCTGGATTATTCTCAGCCGTATTATCAGCATTCGTGATAGAATCATATCAAAACCTCTCAGAGGATAACTCAGCTACAACCGTGCAGCTCCTTCGGCAGATTTCTCGGCAGACGAATAGTTATACATCCC
This sequence comes from Hermanssonia centrifuga, assembly GCA_001913855.2. Classification (NCBI taxonomy): domain Eukaryota; kingdom Fungi; phylum Basidiomycota; class Agaricomycetes; order Polyporales; family Meruliaceae; genus Hermanssonia; species Hermanssonia centrifuga. The sequence goes on from MLYV02001337.1 coordinate 27,607, forward strand.
TCGCCGGTGCACTCAACCCCACTGTCTCCCCACCTGCCTCCAATGAGTTTCAGGCATTCACACCGTCGACTTCTGCGATCTGTGTCAATCTTCTCTGGTTTGCGAGCCTGATTCTAAGCCTGATGACTGCGTCCTTTGGTATACTAGTCAAGCAATGGTTAAGGGAGTATCTCGCAGGCGAATATACGTCTCCCCTCGCTCGCCTCCGCGCCTGGATAGCCAATGTAAGGTTTACAAGATCGCACCGGGCGTTTTGCCGCTTATGCTGCAGTTAGCGCTAGGCCTCTTTTTCCTAGGCCTTTGCTTCTTTACATCTTCGGTCCACGCAAATACCAGCATACCGCTTGTCAGTGGATGTGCCTTCCTTTTCATGCTAGTGACCATCGCTCCTGCCTTTTCTGCACGCTGCCATTATAAAACCGCGCTGCTCAAGTCCGCGATGAAAACTATCCGAAACGCTCTTCGCAGTAGGCTCTTACCGCTCTCGCCCCTCTTACTACTTCTTCCTATATCCCCTATCTTATTCTCTTTTATCTATTGGCAGTGCACTTCCCCACCTACTGTACCGAAAGTTGGCACGACATCCATCGCTTGGACCACACCTTATCCCGCTCGAAGACGAAGACGCTCTTGAGAACGAGAGCGGCGCCGATGTCGCAATTCTCAGTGCATTGGATTCGATCATGATGGACGAAGATCTGCTCTCAACGACTATGTTTGAGTCTCTTCAGCAAACTCACGCTGAACCATCGGCTGCGATATATTTCGCTATTGGCGCTTTACAACGTCGAATACCATCCATCCGTTTTCCAGCGCAGAGTCTACCATTGATCCTCGACCTGAGCCAGCTCAGGTATCCAGTATGGAAGGTTCTCACTGAAATCGCTGCCCAAACTCTGCTTGACCATATCCAGCAACTCACGGAGCTTCGGTATGTAGCATGCTACATGGATGGAGGATGTGGTAGCCATCCTTGTTTCCTATTCCACTCATTCTCTCACGCCAGCCGCGTCTCAGGCCCTGCAGCTTCGCATGCGATCCGCTCCTATCAAAACATCCCGCTTGATTACATCCCGCCAACCAGGGCACCTCTCCATGTCTATCCGGTTTGCCCACATCTTCGGCAACCTCGACGTCATCTTCAATCTACTCTACCCTGCAGATCTAGTTCAATCTATCTTTACCATCATTCAAGACCACCCGAATGCATGTACCGATATCTGTATTCACAATTTCCCGCAATTAGCACCGCTTCTTCGTTCACACGCAGACTTGCTTCCCATGCGCAGCATCGCTACAGTCTTACTGCGTTGGATCAATGAAGCTCTGTCCCAGAATTTGGATCCATGGAAGCCTCTCTCTTGTCGCTATAGAGATGCTCGTCCCGGTGGACGAAATCCTCGTAAACGATGCCACACTAAGGATCATTATACTTCCTTCGCTGCACAGGATAGTTATAGGACCCCAGGAGCTGGTCACAGTCGCTACCCATGCTCTCAGTCGTCGACTGGATCATAATGTCTTTCAAAAAAACTCTTCGCCTCTACCTGACTTACGAGCACTAAACAGGACGGTATGGACGGATGGGAAATGCTCTTGGAATCCTCCTATCATTTTCTGAGAACCCCTTTACCGAGGACGCCATCAATGCGATTTCTCGTCTGACATTTGACGAGAAATTACAAGTTGTGGCGAGCAAGATCATTGCGGTGTATACTCGTGACGATTCGGCGTTTGCGCATGTCCTCAGGCGTATCTCCTCGGCGACCCATAGGCCGGAACAGACACTCTCAGTCTTGGGGAAGATCATGGAGCAGCACTTTTGCAAGGATCATGCACACTCCTCGCTGGAAGACTTACTCGGAGCTCACGATGACATATCGACCGAAGTTAGGGATAGCGTTCTCGAAATTCTAATCGAGTTTCCGAAGAACGCACTCCAAATCACTCACGACCCTTGGAAGGTATCTTGGACACAACTTGAGCAGGTGATGAATACGATACTCTCCGCCGCCCCGCCGACAGAGACAAGACAAGACCTTAGCCAACTCATATCAGATCTAATGATTATCTCAACTGATTCGACCTTTAAGACGATCCAATTCATTGTAGAATGGAAACCTCGAGAACGCCTTGCAGCCTGCACTCGGGAGCGTTCTGCGGTTGTAGTCATCAGAGATGCCTTCGCCGCTGCTGACTTTAAAAGTATGTACCCTGCCCCTTCAAGAACCATGACGAAAGTTAACTACAGAACAGAAACAAATGCTAGAGATCCTTGTTGATCTGGTCTGGAATTTCAACGCAGGACTGTACGATCGCAAAAATGGCTTTGAAGTCAGCGCGATGAAGCTATCTCACCTCATGCTTCGGCTCCTTGACAAGTCATCAATCAAGACAAATGCGGGCTTGCATGACACTGATTTACTTTGTCACCGCGACCTCTGGCTAAAAATCTTTACTATCCTAGGTCCGGTCATCCTCAAATTCGCAACGCAAGACGTAGATTTGGATGACGAGTACAAGAAAGTCCAGGAGAGCCTTGCTGAGGAATGCCTCTCCCTGTTGGAAATTTTGGATGCTAGATTCGATGATCAAAAGCAAGGCGAATCTTCATCGTCTTTTTCGACCGAGGCCTCCATATTTCCGGATGAATTATTTGCACAATTGGCAACCTACATACCGAAGCACGTTGGCCACAGATTGCGGCGGGTATGCTTCGTCGGCGCGTCACCTCAAGATGCAGATAATTATGAAGGCAAACCTAGCCTTGAGTCCGTACAAACTGTTGAAGGTCAACAACTTCCGAATCAAATTCCAGAGTAGTAGAGATCCGCGATGCGTTCGGTGGGCGGGAACGCGTAGGAGGCTACTAGGCAACGGACCCCTTCTGCCAGTGTACATTATATTTCCAGATAGTTATAAAAGAAAGACACGATGATTTCACAACATCAATGGCAAAGCGGCGAGAGTATGAAATCAACATAAATTAGAACTGTAAGGGAGATAGATATCCATATTATCTTAACACTTCCAAATACAGCAGCGAATATTCGTTTAGTTGACCTGGAAGTTGGTCCTTTCGCAAACGACCATCTCCGTCTTGCCCTCGCAGGAATCCACAGTCTAGTCGCTGGCTGAGGTCGCTGGCCGCCTTGTTCTTGAGAACGTCGACGTAGGCCTTTTGAATCTGTCTATTCTCACACCGGCATCACTATGCACGCCCTTCGTTTGTCACCGTCTTTTCTCGTCTCAGTGATGTATCTTCTCTTGTTTTTCCCGACTGTCTTGGCTGGCAGTGTTTCTCTGCAATACCCCCTCGAGGAACAGCTTCCTGTTATTGCCAGGGTTAATAACACATATTCATGGACGTTCGCCAACACGACGTTCGTGTCTTACAAGGACGCAACACTGGAATATTCTGCTACCAACTTACCCATCTGGCTGTCTTTTAACCCATCTGCTCGGACTTTCTTTGGTGTGCCCACTCAACTGGACGAAGGTTCGTCCTCCATCAAGGTCACAGCGCAAGACCCCAAGTCCTCAGACTCAGCCTCTTCAACCTTCTCGCTCTGTGTCACTTCAACACCGGGCCCGACTGTTCAACACCCCGTCAAAGACCAATTTCGCCTGCCTAACCCGTCTCTGTCCTCGGTTTATTTGTTGTCCGACCATTCCGCCTTCAAGTCTTCCGTTCCTGCCTTGAGGATTCCTCCGAAGTGGTCGTTCAGCATAGGCTTCCAATACGATACATTTGCACCTTCCAACGCAGACGGCGATATTTTCTACGCCGCTTTGCAGACGGATGGATCTCCTCTCCCCGACTGGATCAAGTTCAATCCTCGGTCTATTACGTTCAACGGTGTCACGCCCTCTGTCCATGAATATAGCGTACCGCATACTTTGTCGCTTGCCTTGCATGCCTCGGATCAAGAAGGCTACTCTGCTTCCTCCTTGCCATTCGATCTTTGGGTATCTGAACATGAGGTCTCGTTGGTAACGTCCAGTCTACCGACGATCAACGTCACTGCCGGCAGTTCTTTCTCTGTAACCTTGAATTCTCCGGCGGACTTTTCTGGTGTTCTTTTGGACGGCAGTCCTATACAACCTTCGGACATCGTCGAAATGGAGGTCGATACTAGTTACTATGGTGACTGGATCACCTATGACACGGACTCCAGGACTCTCACTGGCGACCCTCCTGAGGACCTCAATGGTGGAAAAGAAAATCCAGTACTCCCAGTTACTCTGGTGACTGACGTCAACCAGACTATAGAAACGAATGTTTCACTTGCAGTTGTTCCCTCCTATTTCTCGGCCGCATCTCTTCAACCTGTCCTTGTTCAGTCAGGTCGTTCTCTGACATTCAGCCTTACTCAGTTCTTCTCCAATGTCTCTGGAATCAATGGGCAAGACGATGTGAGCCTTTCGGCCGCGTTCGACCCTGAAAATTCCACCTCTTTCCTCAATTTCGATCCCACCGCTGCTACTGTCTCTGGTACTGTACCAACCAATTTCACCAGTTACAGTCACGTTACTATCACCTTCACGGCATACTCGCACATCACGCACTCAACATCACATACCAGCCTTCCCATCTCACTCACTCCGGCCGATTTCGCCAATTCTCACAATATCTCTTCGTCTTCCGGCCTTTCTCCGTCGGTTCGTGCCAAATTGCTCTTGGGTCTTAAGATCGCGTTCGGCGTCGTGGGAGGGCTCGTGCTGTTTGGAATTGGTCTTGCTGCCTTCAGGAAATGGGCACATGTACCGGACACCGCCATGGAGGGTGAGGAAGGTACACGTACCTGGACTGCGGAGGAAAGGAAGTGGTATGGGATCGGTATCGAAGTCGAAGACGACGACGGTAAAGCTTATCATGATACGGAGGCTGTTCAGCTCGGTCGTACTCAGACTAGGGATTATGGCGGCCTTGGTGTCGGCATCGGAGCCGCCGATGCAACTTTTAGCCCTAGGAGCATCTTGCAGAGCCCTGGTGTCATGCGCAAGAGCGATTTCATGGACAAGATCAAGTCTACGGCTCGCCAGGTCAGCGACACGTATCAACGAACTCTCGCTGTTGTCAGCGGAAGCGGCAATGCCAATGCACGGAAGAAGCCAATCATCGGGAGGCCTACGTTGCTAGTATTTGAAGATGGCCGACGAGCTAACGTGGATGACTTACCTTTTGCCAATCGTGGGACCCCTGGGATGTTGCAAGACCCGTTCGATGATATCAACACGAGTCAGTACGCTCACAGCGCAATGACTGGGACGAGTATCGTCGGCTCGCCATCTTCATCCACAGACAGTAAATCCATCCCTCGTCGAAGGCCTGATTTCGGCCCTCCGGGTGCAGGACGATCACCGTTACTGTTGACAACGCCACCTCTAGCACACACGGCCAATACGCACACTTTGAAGCTTAGTCGACAAATGTCAAACAACTCTGTCACCTCTCTGAAGACAGACGAGAGTGCTGGGAGCTTGGGGACTCATGCGGCGGAGGCCGTAGTTCAACGTGCAGAGAGGGCAAGGAGCGTAAGGAGCTTTGGAGGGAGGAGTAGCGTGTTTTCACTTGCGACTCACCAGACTCAACAGACTGTGGATACTCAATCCCATGATCACAGTATAGGTGCAGAAACCACGACGGGTGCAGCTCGGCCACGACTCGTCCCTTTCACGTCTTCCAGTCGGGTGCCTGTTCCTAAGTTACCTTCCTTACACTCCACTCCTGTGAACACCGACGATAGTGCGAGGGAAAGCGGAAAGGGAGGAAAGAAAAGGGTTGTAAGCCAGATGGCCAAAGTTTTCAGGAGCGTCAGTACGGAGCGGAGATTTAAGGAGGGGGAGGGTGAAAGTGCGGAGGGCAGCGATGAGCTGAGCGTGGGTATTGAGTACGTGAAGGCCCTGGGAGACGATTTGAGAAGTGGAGATGGATCGGCTGGTGAGTGTGCATTCCAGTTCCTTTGACCTGGCGTGACTGACAGGTAGTTCCGCCGTCAGATGCCTCACCGTCACCCTCTTTCTCTGTCGCCGAATCATCTCATTTCGGGCATGGTGATCGAGGCAAGACCGCGCCTCCTGTTCCCAATCCAGTCCCACGTATGCTCGCACGCACAGGCGAACAGTTCAAGTTCCGCGTACCTTTGACGCTCCCTTCGTCTGCTGCAGCTGCCTTTGAAGTCAGGCTCGTCTCGGGCAAGAAACTTCCGCGGTTTGTCAAGGTGGAATTCATCAGCGGCAAAGGCCAGCTCAAGAAGATGGCAGAGTTCAGCGGTGTCCCGGGTAAAAGCGACTTGGGCGAGTTGAATATTGGTCTTTATGAAAAGGGAACTGTGGGAGAATGTGTCGGTAGGGTTATCTTGGAGCTTGTGGGAGCCAGAGGATGAGGGCGGGTTCCCTCTGATATATTGTATCAATTAGATTTTAGAGGTATACACGTTAGATTTGTATCCATATTTACCCACATAGAGTATCTCGCACTAGTCCTGTCTACTAATCCATATAACAAATCTCGAAGGACTGGGGTACCGATCCTGATAGCCACCAACTGATGTGTTTACCGAGACTATTTGTTCGACCCCGGAGGCTATTGTCGATCCATTTTATACGGTCGCCGGATACAAGATAACCTGAACAGCTGAATCCATGATCCCGATTACATAGGATTCACATGAACAGTGCAGTGGTTGTGTGTGCATGTAGATTTGATTGTCAACGCCAAGCGTAAGCTAGACATGTTGGATCTTGGACCAATTGTTCCTGTAAGCTTTGACTGCCGCTGAAGAATTAAAGGGATCGTAGAAGGACTATTGTATCGCGCACGTCAAGCTGATGTATATGCTCGGGCATTCCACATAAGGGAATCCCGAGCACCTCTTGCCGATGACATATCCTAAACGGGAAATGGACAAACACGTGAAAGATTGGGTTCGGGGTGAGCTGTCGTCCGGTGCTGCAGAGTCTGATTTGTGTAGCCTTTATATATTCGACCTCGACAATTTCCCCTTCGCTCACACCTCCTCACAATGTCCTTCACGCAGCGCATTTCCAACCTAACCTCGTTCTCAGCAAAGTCAAAGGTGCTAGCACAAAATGATGATGATGTTGTAATTGTCGCAGCCGTCAGATCAGCTATCACGAAGGTATACCCCAGTTCCTATTCCACACTCAAAGAACATCTAAATCATAGTGGCATAGGCGAAGAAGGGTGGGTTCAAGGACACGCGACCTGAAGAGCTTCTTTGCGAGGTTCTTCGTACTGTGTACACACGGGCTGGACTGGACCCGTCGCTCATCGAAGACGTCTCAGTCGGCAATGTGCTCCCTCCTGGCGGAGGTGCAAGTGCTGCTCGCATGGCCGCTCTGGCCGCTGGAATCCCCAACACCACTGCTGTCAACACGGTGAACAGACAGTGCTCATCTGGCCTGACCAGTGTCAGTCAAATTGCCAACGAAATATCCACTGGACAGATTGACATTGGTATCGGTACGTCATCCTTCCCAGTCTTTACTAGTTGCAAACCTCATTTGGTTTCTCAGGTGCTGGTGTCGAGTCCATGACGTTTGGTTTCGGTCCACGCGCAACCGCAGACGGTTTCTCTGAAAAGGTTCTCTCTTGCCAAGAAGCCGAAGACTGTCTTATCCCTATGGGCATCACCTCGGAGAACGTCTCGTCAGACTACAGCCTATCCCGCTCAGTTCAAGATGAATTTGCTGCCAAGTCATTTCAAAAGGCGGCAGCTGCGCAGAAAGCCGGCAAGTTCAAGGATGAGATCGTACCGATCAAGGTCAAGTGGGTAGACCCTAAGACGGAGAAGGAGGTGGACGTTGTAGTGGATCATGACGATGGTGTCAGGGATGGCGTGACAGCGGCTTCGTTGGGCAAGTTGAAGCCAGCGTTTAAGGAGGATGGGACTACACATGCGGGTACGCTTCATTCACGCCTTGTCCGCTTAGCTGTTCATTGAGACACCATCGACATACATAGGCAATGCCTCGCAAGTATCCGACGGTGCGGCTGCCGTCCTACTCGCTCGTCGTTCTGTTGCAAAACGCCTCGGCTTGCCTATTGTTGGCAAGTTCGTTACTTCAGCGGTGGTCGGCGTACCTCCAAGGATAATGGGCGTTGGTCCGGCATATGCCATTCCCAAAGTCCTCGAGAAGACCGGTCTCACGAAGGAGGAGGTTGATTTCTACGAGATCAACGAAGCATTTGCGAGTCAGGCGGTCTTCTCTGTAAATAAACTTGGCATTCCGTTCGAGAAGGTCAACTTGAACGGCGGCGCGATTGCTCTTGGGCATCCCCTTGGTTGCAGTAAGTCTTGACTCATTATGCAGGGACAATGCTTGAGTTGCTGATGGTCTTGCTTTCTCTTAGCTGGGTCAAGGCAGATCGCCACGGGGTTGAATATCGCGAAGCAGACTGGAGGGAAGATTTTTGTTACTAGTATGTGCATTGGGTCTGGGATGGGCATGGCCGCTGTCTTCGTCAGCGAGCAGTGATCTTTATCTCCGTCTTTGGATATTTGGAGTCTATCCCGGACATGTATTTGTAGTGTACGATCCAAGGAATATACACAGTAAACGCTTGTAAACGCGAGCAAATTATTTCGCCCCAAACAAACTATTGCTGATTCTCTCAAAGCCACAGACTAGCATGCACGAGCAGTCATAATTATATTGCTGTTATGGGCTACGAATAAATTGTACTGTGTGGGTGAAAAGTATCCCTTCATTACGGGCCGTCCCGACTTGCAATGAAACGTCGACGCGATCTTAGGATGAAGGAGTTCTTCTCCCTGCGAGAATGGTTCAAGGCCTCCGCGTATACCAGCCGGGATACAATGAAGTATCCTAACAAGCAACAAGCAGCAGACACCCCAAATATCAACCCTCGAGGTGAACTTTCGTAAGAGAAAACGCTTTGAGTGTCTCGCGCTTTATATACTTAAGCGCTCGTGCGCACGGACCATCTCAACGGGCGGTCCGTCTTCGGCCGGACGCCGCATATATAAAGCGCAGAACATTAAATTTTTAGTTCTTTACAGTCATCTCGACCTCGGAAAGCTGGTGTCAGGAGAAGCCTTTGCGCTTTGATGATGGACGTCGAATGCTGCTTTCGCATTTATTTGGATGTCGAGTATAGGGATCAGTCGAGTCATTAGCTGGGCATGCCGTTCACTCTTTGTTTTTCTCCACTGGTGAGCGGCTAATCAGCTTTTGCCACATTCGCTTGCAAGTACTATTTTCTCTTTTTATCAATAGTTATCTACATGTATGTCAAATGAATAACCTGCCTTTTTTCCTGGCAAATTCTTCGAATACCCTGGTTCGGATCAAGAGTACGAAGAGTATTGTGAGTTAAAACTTGCTATCAAGCTCTATCAAGTCGAAGTTGCACGGGGAGGCAGCCTCCTACGATTGAGTTATTCATCATTGACGGGCGATACAGTCTCAACTGAGAGATGAGTCTGGGGTTGAAATACATCCGACGCGAAGAACGTAAATAGGATTCATCACTGGAGTTGGGTGTTACTACTACTCACAACTGCATAGAGTTTAGATAGGACATCACAGTATGTTGGCGAACTCTACATGGACTCGGCGGGTTGACCGTGACCGTCTATGAACCCTCCTCACAACTCACCGGACTGCCGACGAGTCCGGTGCGGCAACTCTAGAGAGGCGTCGTCGAAATTCTACTCATCTACGCTCCCATCTCACGACACAGAAGCCTTCCGGTGGTATTTGTCCTCGGCCGCTCTTCTCAATTTACAATATGGCCTATACACACGTTCCGAGGCAAATGCAGGTGAAGCTATCAGCGTTGGCAGTGGCAGTGGCGAGTCGCCGTCAGATACTGCGGCTCACCTGATTGAACTTCTTCATTATAGGAATTGATGTATTTTTAGTTCACATCATCGTCCATAGGATCTGTTTCTAGGTAAGTCTTGTACGGCTACCAATATGGACCGCTCGTGTGAGCTGATCTTTGATCCTCATTGCGTAGAACAGATGGAATCGGAAGGATGTGCTGTTTACTGCCAATGCACTGCAGCAAGCAAGGTTATCTAATATGCAGGAGGCGGCAATTGCGCTCCGTGTATAAGCTCATTGTCACGTATCGAAAGCCTCTCCCATCTGGGTCGAAGCTCGTTTGCAAATTCACAGCGAGGTGGTGATCGCAGCGCAGGTCCGTGATACCGTAACATTCACGCGCTAAGTCAGGACCTTCTGTCCTGGCCAGGGAATACATACGGTACGGCCGGATGCAGTATATGGTTGAAGGCCCCGGTGAGTGTGTACAAAGCTGCCCCGTTGAGAATACTCATTTGATTGTCTTTATCAGGAGTAATTTCAAGGATTTGCAGGATTTTATGCTCAAAATAGGTCACTCAAAATACATCGCGGCATAGAATATCACAAATGGCGCAGTCAGACGACTAGAGTAGTCAGTGCACGTTTATTCGTTTTACGAAATGGCGGATGCTGGATATCACTCCTATCGTCACTTTAGGAGTCATGGCGAGAGATGATGGCTGGAATTCCACGCCCCTTTTCCATACTGCCATGGAAGCTGGGACTACCCATAAAAACGTTTGATGGGTATGATCACGGTACAGGTCTGATATCCAGGGAATCCAACGACTTATCGCAAACTTCCTGGCTTCCCGTTCTCTGCCTTGCGGCTGGCTAGTGGAAGGATACGGGTAGTCAAAGGACCACCCTCTGAAGTCAGAATAGCTTCCCACCGCCACATCATCCGTTGGATAGTATTGTAACCGCCCTCTCACTCTGCAAGGGTCCCCCGCGCCGGAGCCTAGTGCGTTGGCGTCCACGTCACAAAGAACCGCACATATAACGCTTTCTCTCACTGTATATTCGCAGCCCTTGATATCATCACATGAGCTCCCTGCCTCCTTACCGTGTGCTTGCTGTCACTGATGCCACATGCTAACAGTCTTCTGTTCACCGTACGAATGGCGTTATTTTGTACATCGAAGTTAGTAAATTCGTAAGCGGGAAAATGGATTTCCAACAACCATTGAACCCTTTTCATTTTCGCTTAACAAAGCACATTCTACATAAACAATTGGGCGTATATAAGGTCGAAATTTAATAAAATGACGTTTTCTATACAAGAAGCCGATGGGAGCTTACAACTCTGGAAGACTATCAAATCGTGATAATGTCAGTCCCGAGCTGATATCATCTTGCCGTGCACGTTCTAACTGATGTCTCTCATCTCATTCAGATCTCTAAGGCCCGGGTGGCGATGCAGCGACGATTGTTCCCCTCCGGTACTACATCAAACGCAATTTCGACCAATGTAAACCCAGTGGTGTGGGACGGAAATGCCGATACCAGAAATGGTCTCCTACGTTTGCAATACAAACAATTTCAAACCACGAAGTCAAGGCTGTCAAGGTACTATCAACAGGCGGGTTGCGGGATACACACAGGATCCCACTTATGCATTGTCACATCAGGCGCAACTTTCGATGGCGGCGCTGGCAATCTAGTGGCTTTTCACGGTCAGCTCACGGTCAGCCACTAGTTAAAAGGGCTTGTCCCAGCTTTGCCGTTGGTGACATGTACTGAAACGCAGTACGGCCGGTCCCAGGCTGCCTAGAATAAAAGCCCCTTGGAGTTGGTCCTTTTCCCCAGGTTCTTCAAGCGTTCCGAACCGGGTACGAGGAAATTGACATGTGGCGTTTCCCCGTGGGCTACCTCGGCGCAACAAAGGTCAGTCTTCCCATTACACCCTACAGGCTCCCAGCATGGGATGTCAGGGTTATCAATTGACGCGCTTTTTGTCAGCTAGATTGTAGGGAAACATCACCAGGTATACCAGCGTTTGTTTCCCCGTGTGTGATAGCGGAATTCCAAACGTGCCGCAATTGATAACACTGCTAACCAGGGTTTGTTCTTCCACCGCGTTGATAGCCTGTTTCTCGCCCTATCACGGTGTCAAATATGTATATCTATGTGAGCCTGCGATGGGAATGCATGCTTAGCCCGAGAGGGTATTGGAGTAAAACAAACAGGACTACTTACGGGGACAATGTGCATCAGCAAATGGAATAGCCAGCTTGCTATCTCCACTGTTTCCTGATCCGGTGGTGCATATCGGCGCTAGTAGCTGTCTGCATAGAGTACTGTCATGTTCCTTGTGATCCATCGTATCCGGACAAGTGTGCAGTCGTGTGAATCAATCTGATTCCTCCGACCCTTGGCATGGTCAGCCTACAGCCTCGATGTTACTGGGCGCATCGCCAGACCCATCGTAGGGAACGCTCATCTCCTCAAACATCCTGCCCGATGAGCCGTATTCCAACTATAAGTGGCGGGGGCGAGCACACACTCGGGTCCTACTGCGCGAGAAACCTCACAGAGTGCATGCTGCCACGCCGTCAACTTGAGTTTGCCCTTGTACGGGAATTGGATCGCTTTGACCGGTGGTGGCGCAGTGGCCCCAGCAATTCTAGCAGCTGTGGAATCCTGTAGCTTTGGGGTTAGTGCTTGGTACAATAGCCTCTGAAATTGCATGGTCCCTGGAGACTCGGTTCACTGTCCCTTGATGCGGGTACAGTGGGAAAGGGTGCAGCGGATCCAATCGCGATTCTGTAGAGACTACGACAGAACACTCTGAGCTCTTCAAGCAAAGCGTTTTTTCTCAGCTTTCTTCTCGAAGGCGAAGCGTATAATCACGCGGTGCTGATTGCCACCAGCGCTACTCCTATTTGATTGCAGGACCTCAGAGAGCGTTCGCGATGAATATCAGGCAATTGAAGATTAAGCAACCACAAGAAAGCTCAGGATTGCTTCCAGATATGTGCGGATGCGCATGTGACCAAGAAATGAAAGAAAAAAAATACAGAGAGAACACAAGGGTTGGGCCAAACAACAGAAAGGCTACAGCTGGCAGGCAAGGTGCGTAGAAAGAAGGAGGGATGATAGCAGGGGGGGATTAAAACTAGGAGAAAGAACGGACAAGCATGTATCTTTAACACGGTAAGGATCGTCGTCGATCAGGTATAAAGCGATATTGACATATACGTATACGGTATGTGGCAAAAAAGCCCATGAAGAATAACAAGGCGCGGCCTCGTGCGACGCAACGACCCCCAAGAAAGCAGCAGCGTGACCAGAGATTTTCTACTAAACATCAAACGACGGAAGCAGTATCAATAGCTTAATAAATGAAAATTGTCAATTCAGAAGCACTGAGCTCGAACCCTGTCTTTACGCCGCCGCAGTTGCCGCCACTGAATTTGTGCGGTACATATAGGGAGGCGAGCGGTCCGCACGGGGGCTACGTGCTGAAGGCGAAGCTGGAGAATGCGGGCGCTTGAGCGAGTTAGCATCGCCGTTGGCGGACGAAGGCTGCTGCTGGCTTGCAGCCTGTTGCGCTGCTCCTGACTGTTGCGGGCTATTGAGCAAGTTGCGTATTTCTGGAAGGGAGTTTGAGCCGTTTGAGCCGTAACTTCCCTGCGAATCTGATCGCGGCAGAAGGGGAGCGATGGAGGGATGATCGTAGTGGTGAGGAGGCAATGACATTTGTTGTTGAATAGGAGGCAACCTACTGGCCTGAGGAGGAGGAGGGCTCCGTGACGACTTGAACGTCGTCGTGACGATTGGGCCTCGCTTGTGAGGGAACTGCTCTGGTCGAGGTCGAGAGTGTGTTCGCTCAAAGAGACCACACTTGTTGCAGAGCTGTATAACGGTCAATATGAGTATGCATAGAATGACTAAAAGTAGAGAAACCTACCACTTTGCCAGGTGCCAGGCTGGACCGGCGCCAAGTCGAGGTATCCGTTGTGCGGCAATTGTAGCACTTGCGACGCACACGATCGTTGAGCTTCGTGGCCGCATCGTCCGTGTGGACGATGTAGGCCGGCTGCTGCGGAAGTGGATGAGATGGCACAAACGTGGGCCTTATCGAACGAGTTGATACCTGAGCAGACTGCTGGGGTTGATAATGCGATGAAGGCGGGTAATGCGACTGCATCTGGTGAGCTGACGCAGGATCAGCCGGATACCTAGCGTGAGGGGCAGGGGCGTAGGTATATGATCCAGGGTGCATCCCGGGTCCGTTTTGGGCAGAGCCTTGGTAATAACCAGGCTGAGAAAGCTGCACCATGGGAGCAGTCAAATATTGTGTCTCAGGAACTGACGAGCGGAAACGTACCGGAGGAGAGGGAGACGTCAACGACGAGTTTTCTGCAGATGGCGCGGGCGAACTGTGCAGGGTCGCGATGGGAGGTGGGGACGGATGGGAGCCAGGATGCTCATATTGAGCGCGCTCGTCAGGCCTATCAGTTATACAAGAGATCAGTAAGAGTAAGTTTGATGCAGATGATGCTTGCTCACCGTCCTTGAGCATTCCTGTCACCTGAATCGACGCGGTGGGGCATATCGTAGGGTGTGTAGCGAGGGTGGTGAGAGGGGTGAGAGCCGAGATGGAATACTGCAGGAGTAAACGTCGGAGTGTGCTGCTAACGGGGATCATAACGGCGCATCAATCGCATCAGCGAACAATTCCAAGATCAATGAAGCGGATATGGACGAACCCAACGGTCTAGATAGTACGGAGGCTGCTGATACGAGAAGGCGAGAGACGTGTTGCCTCTGAGATCTGCGAGAGCAGGATCGATGACCGGCGGAGGATGTTCGGGGAGGTCCTCTTCTTGCGCGAGATGTCGCAGAGATTGTACGGGAGAGGCGGCGGGGGGAGAGTGGTTGGGGGAGACTCTTGGTGAGCTTTATTGATGCGCGTGTTTTGTGCGTGGCGTACTAAGCGGACAGGAACATGCACGGAGATTATATAAATATGACAGGACTTACGACATTCTCAAGGCTGTCCCCGGGGTGTCTGTGCACGAACAACGGATTTCGTTCTGATGTGAACCCGAGAACTCAACTCCCCTGCGTTGGCGTCCAAAGTCGTCGTCTCCTGCAGAGAACCTTGAGCTAGTTTCCAGCACTGTTGGCTTGTTAGAATCAATCACTTCCCCAATCGAAATCTGATCACTCACACCCGCAGACGAGGAACTTGAACAAGAGACGGAAAACGAAGATTCCCATCACAACATACAGGCGCTAAAAATCATTTTCATATGCCATATCGGGGAGGTTCACGCCGTCCAATCACCGGATGGCCGGCATCACGGTCCGGGAGCCATGTTCGTACCTGTATATCCCTCTCTAAGCGAACTCAGGGTCGCAGTGATTAGGTAGTCCTGCACTCATTTCCCCCTCGTGATTGCTAGATTCCGTCCATTGTTCCAATCTCGATACACTCGGCTACTCAACCACCACCTCCTCCCCTCGCAGAACTACTGGCGGACGTAGACACAGACCGCCACCGTTTGCTGTCCATGCGATGTCCTGATCCATCGAACTCAATTGCTGCTATTCTCCTCTCCTGATGGAATACCACTGTCGTACTTGGCTGATGCGGCTTCTGCTAACGCTGACTTATCGTATCTATCAGTCCGGATGCATAGCTCAGTTCTTCGGGGAGACAACGGGATCTGATCATGAGCCGCCCTTAACAATTCATGTACATTGACGACCGATGCCGTCAGTCCTCGCCATATGAACTTCTCCCAAATCGGCCCCTCTGGACTGCCAGCCGGGGAGCAGCGGCCCCTCTCCTGGCTCCTGTGCGCTGGGAACCACGGCGAAAATGAACTCGTTCTATTTACTCCAGAGCGCTCTTCGAAGCTTCCAATCAGCCACCGCGAGCGAATTGGCACCCAGATCCCTTCCATGACCTGCTGAGCAGATGGGACGAGTAATCAGATGAGACCGGTGCATGGAAGCGTCCCCGGAAATGCACACTGTTTCGCAGCGGTCGGTCCACCGGTAAGCATATGCTTTTCCTCGTATACCACCAGAAAATGGCTCTTTTGATCCCAAACAAGTGAAAAAGTCCCCCAGTACCGCTGTTGCATGCCTTTGGCCCCGTTCTTCTCGCACCTCGTGAGACGGGCCGTGGGTAACGATGTGCGATGGGCTGATAGTTGCAGGGTACAAATGCCACGTTCACCGCTTTACTGGCTATCTCACTTGAATAGTGATGACTACACCTATCACCGTTTCCGCCTCCTGGCCCTCATATCACCATACGCAGTCTTTAGCTCAGAGTTCAACCCCTCTCTAGATCAAGGGCACCAAACGTACCTGTTCATCAAATGTCAAAATGATGGAATACAACTTGAGGAGCGCGTCTGTTGGATTACTGGAATGTGTAGCAGATGGCACGGGCATTGTGGCACTACGCAGCACCACAGAAGGCTCGGGAAACTACCGTCGCTCGTTTTGGTGGTGCACCCTGGCTGCCCTTGGGTTCCTCGACTGAGTTAGGTGAAAGCCCAGAGCTCGCAATTATATACGTCTATTCATTTCTCCGACTCGTACCTACGGTAGGTCCCGTGCTTAATCGTATAAACGACTGCTCATTCAGTTAAATTGGTCTCCAGGATTCCATGGGAGCACATGGTTCCAAGCATCACCTCTTTCCGCGAATGTGGTTATACCTGAATCATCATCATGCATCATTCGCCGGTGTGCCAGCTTGGAAACTTCGCTGACATTGGCCTGACCAAATTGTAAGCCAGCTTGCCATTTATATGGCGCGACTTTTTCCCCTTCAGGTAAAGGTATTAGGACCCTCTCCGCTTCGCTTTCAAAGACCCCGGCGCCACGTCACAATGCCGGCGGACTTTCCCTTCATTTTGATAACTTCTCGCCGGCTGGTGCGGTTATAATTCTTGTACTGATAATTTTATAGCTGGACACCGTTACCAGCCGTTTGTTTCATAATTCCTTCGCCATTCGGAAAGTCAATCTGCAAATTTTGATACCACCACGGTGAGCTTTGACCGCATATCCCACCGGTGGATGCTGATGACTCTGCTCAAGCAACTTGAATGATATCTTCGAAGTTCTCGTGGCGGGCACCGCGGGTAGCACATCGTCCATCGGATCACGCTAAAACCAACTTAGAAACAACATCTTCACCACTCTCACCGCCCTCTCCTCTCCGTTCAGTCAATGTAATTCTACTTTTGCAAGAACAGAAGCCCGCGTTGCATGGCAGTCGCTGAGCGGGGACTGCGATTTTACAGTCCACGGGCTTCGTTCAATTGGCATAGCATCAGTGTCAGGCCTCCGTTTCCCCTATGCCTGGTGTCCAATAGCGTTCCATGTGGAAATTTGTGGATTAGGCAGCGGCTGCCTCTTCTTCAATTTCCGGCTGTGTTCGTATAGCCCGTGCCCATGGTCATTGATTTTGGCCGCCTTCCTCATGATACCTCCGTACTATCGCCTTCTACCACCTGGTACTGGAATTCTCTAGGACAACCTTTACGGCAAAGGCGGGTGTCCATTCTCAATGATAGCCTTCCCATCTTATTATTGTTGATCTCTCCCCTTTCCGTATATTATTCCACGGTCAATGTTACGGCGCCTCCTCCTACCTTCTATCACATCTCCGATACCATCATCCACCGCTGTCGCCGTGACTACAGGGTTTCTTACCAAGCTAAAGTCCATCATCTCTCTAGTGTCCCTACCACTGGTAGCTAGCTTGGTTATAGCGCCATGTACGCTATTGTTCCTCGCGGGAACGGTGGAATGGCGCGTCCTGCTGAGTTGTCTGACATCTCATCAGGTACCTGTATCTCGTCGTGTTGGGGTTGATTGGAACAGTTGTCAATGATCTCGTAGATCGATTCGATCACTCGGTGCAATGTCTTTCCGTCAGATCTATATCTTAGCTTGCCAAGTAACGCGGAAGCAAAATGTACCAACATCAGTCAATTTTAATTATACAGCATTGTCCAAGAGACATTATGGGATTGTTGTCGAAGGGACGTCCCACACACGATACTTTATCAAGTCACCGCGGGTGTTATCAATAATTGTAGACGAACATCCAATGAAGGTCACCGTTGCTCTACACTGGCAGGTAGGGGATGGTGCAATGATGAACAGCATTTTTGTTAGGAGACTTACGGAGAGACACACTACATTTCGGCGCCCCCATCTTACAATATCGACACTCATCAGTTCCCTGGAACTTCGCTGGAATAGAGTAAGTGATACAGGTCAGACTCGGATGCTGTCGTGCAAGTTTGCGGTCCAAGGCTGGCAGGAGGCTCGGAGCGACGTCTTTCCATACCAACCTATTTGGACTCTCTTAGGAAGAAAGCAAATAATATGAACTCAACAAGGACTACTCTAAACGGGAGTTTGATATAGCTCCGAGTGGTAAATGAGCCGTCCGAGGGCTTGACGGCAGGGTGCACCTTCAAGTTTTCAGAACGAAAATTAAACCATGATGATCAGCTGACGTATAGTTACATGACCACCGGAAATATATAGTATATTGGGGAGGGGGGGGGTGGCGAAGATTTCCTCAGCGGTTTGGAAGAAGCAATGAATCGGCACTTACAAACATCTCGCATCTTGCCAGCGAACATTTAATGGTACCCTACCTAGGATATCAAACATGAGACCCTGTGTTCCCGCCGGGGTCTACATGAAAGAAACCACTGCCAATGGCATTTGAACTTTTACACTGGCAACGACAACATGCCAATGCAAGAAGACGATGCATTGGCATCGACCTGAGTCGCTTTATAGGTCACTGGCAATCTCAAAATGCAGCGATAAAATTGTGGCGATTGAGCATGACCGTGTCGTTCGACACTTACCAATATCAGGATAGTAGTAGAAACTGCTAGTGAGCACCTATCGTGAAAAGTTGAATCTCAAGTTGTTAAGTTGAGCCTCGGAGACTCGGAAATTCTGCTGGCAACTTGAGAATGTATTTTCCGTCGTCGAGTGTAAGAAGAGTGAAGCGATTGCAATGGAAAGAACGAAGGTTTATAACAGGCTAAACTAGGTTGGTCGTTTCTTAAGAGGATCCGAGTTCGCAAAGTTTGCTTGTGGCACACCGTGACTTCAAGGCCTGGGTTCGCGCGGCAGGACTGAATGAGGCCTGAAACTCCGAGTCTGTATTTAATTGTGTATCTACTTTACAGTAGCTACCTGAGACGATGCTACATAGCAATAGCGTGCGTTTATTCGGAACATGATAACGCGGTACGAACAATCGAATAGTCTCTTAGGCTTTGCGACAAACTCGGATTGCTAAACTTGAAGATGCATTCTCCGACCCTGCTGACAGAAACATGTTCTGTATGGGCTTCCTTGCAAAGGATGATACGGGCTTATCCCCTGATGATAGTAGAAGACAAAGTTTTTACGAAAACCTGTACGTACTAAGTTATAATAAAAAATGTCCACAACAAACAAGGGGTGACTACCAAAAGAAATTTAAAGTAACGAGGTATCAGGCAGGATATGGGTGGGGGGGGGGGGATAGAGAACAATAAATCAAGGAGCTTGAAAGAACGGATATCGACGGCGGAAGTCTTACGTGAGAGAGGGTCGACGAATAGATAATGCACAATATACAATGATGATATCAAGGAGGCCGAACACAAGACGCAGAGGGCCTCAATCATTCATTGGCAACCTAAGAAATACATCATCAGTACACAGTCTTCATAAGATACCTAGGTGAGTCATAGCTTACCTTCAACACCCTTCTGCCTCCGCCATAACCATAATCTTCCTCATCTCCCAAACTCTCCCGATAATGCTGTTCGTCGTCCTGATATGGACGGTACTGTCCGTCCTCCTCACCTTCACTTTCATTCTCAGGCGAACTCGACACAGCAAACTGTTCGCCCCTGGGCGAATGAGATATATGAGGACTGGGTTCATCGGTATATCCGGCATAGGGATCCTCTGTCATTGACACCGGTCGAGCATTTTGGAGAGGGTACGTTTGGTCCTGAGGTGGCGAGTACTGTTGAGGCGGGTAACCTTGAGGCTGGGGCTGGTAATGGGAAGCATATGTCTCATGTTGATGATCCGAAGCGCTGATTCCGCCTAGCGTGCGCGAGCCTGAGCTTTTATTCCTAGACAAGCTCGAATTTGGCCCATGAGAAGGTCCACGCGCCAGCACCGCGCCGGTGGCGATACCCGCACCACCGGTGAGCCCAGCAGCTTGGAGAAGACCCGCTTGCGGGTCCGCATAAGGCTGCGCTTGTCCATACATCCCAGGGTAACCACCGGTATTATTCGGCATTGGCATACCCACACCAGAATCGTAGAATGGATCTGGGGGCGAAGGCATTGGAGGTGAAGGGCCGGGGCGGATGCCAGGTCCTGCAAATGCGTTATAGGGCGCAGTTTGACTTTTCGAGCGATTCAAATTGGCAGCGCCTACACCTGCGTAGGAATCAAACGGTGGAAGCTCTGTCATGTTGTAGCTTTCCATGTGCTGCAGTGGTTGTTGGCTGTATGTGCCGTGCGAGACGTCTGTATATACACTGCGGTTCGCGCCATAGCTGAAATCGTCATCGTCGAAATCGGGTCGAGCACGGGCTGACGCAGCAGCCTCGGCAGCGGCCTCTGCAACATCTCGATCAAATTTCTTGGCCTGGCGTCGTCGAACAGCATTCGTGACCAGCGCAATCAAAAGAACAAGAGCGATAAGTCCTACCACCGCAAAGACGCCTGCGACAGCACCCTTGTTATCGAAAAATCTGGAGAAGGGATGATAAGCCAACACTGACTGGTAACGAACGTAGATCGAAATGCGGAAAGATCTGGCATACAGGTACGTTTTTTGGAATAATCTTTTGCCATCGCCGTCTGAACCTGTACATGTCAATTACGATCGTCGCCTCCCACTGTGAGGATTGTCGCATGACATGCACAGCGCCACTGAAGACAGCTCACAAAACCCGCCTGATGAGTAGAACTGTGTACCCAACATAAATGAAAGGTACCGTCCCCAATCAAAAACGACGATCACAACGTTTGCTTCCGCATCAATGATATCTCCCACGAGTGAAATGCAAGAGCCTAGTCCAAAGTCCAAATCTCTGCAAGAAGACACAGAGCGACGATAGAGGAGTACAGTCAAGGACGAAAAGGGTCACAAGCCAGGATATGGCATGTGATCACTTCAGGAACGAGGAGACAAGTGGAACACAAGGAGCACATGATAGATTGAACGTAGACTCACCCCTTCGATGATGTGTTATCATTCTGAGCGGCCAAGCCGCTGCTCGTAGTTGGCAT
This sequence comes from Hermanssonia centrifuga, assembly GCA_001913855.2. Lineage (NCBI taxonomy): Eukaryota > Fungi > Basidiomycota > Agaricomycetes > Polyporales > Meruliaceae > Hermanssonia > Hermanssonia centrifuga. The sequence continues at coordinate 48,781 of MLYV02001337.1, forward strand.
GGCTGCTCCGGATACTTCGATTGTGCTAATGCTAGTGACAACATTTCCATTGGGCTGAGTGGACACCACTACCTGTGTAGTTAAGGTTGGGATAGACGAAGATGGGCCTGACAGTAATGAAGCAGATGACCCGGAAGGTCCGGCAGATGTGGGCGGCGCAGAAGTATTCGAGGATGAAGATGAGCCTGATGTGATTGGCGGGGACGAGGATGTAGAAGACGGTTGTGAGGAACTGCTGGAAGACTGGCCTACATCCGATGTGGTCGTTGTCTGAGAGGAATCAGAGACTGGAGGTGCTGAGCTGGATGGAGCGGGAGTGTTGCTAGAAGCCGGAGGTGGAGGGGGGTCTGTGCTGGAAGCTGGCGGCGGAGGCGAGCTTGACCCTGGATCAGGCCTGAATAGACGGTGTATATGAGTCCGAAATAACAATATCAGAGCCAGGGTACAAACGGTGTGGAACTTGCGCTACCAGTAGGAGGATTTGTTGACGAGAAGGCTGTATTTTAGATGAGTCAAGTCGGATATTATCAGGATAGCTGTACTGACGGTCCGGAAAGATATTTGAGAAGTTGGACATATTATTGTACCACGGTTTTCATTAAAGAGCGTGAGGATGGAGTGGTTGTACGCAAAGAACGTCTTGGACGTCCTGGAAGGTCTTTCGGACGATGGTCGCAACGACGAACACAAAAAGAGAACAGAAGATGATCATCACGTAATCATCTAATATGGAAACTCTCCAAGAACATAAGCGACACATGTGAAAATAGACGCTACGCATTATCTAATGTCAATAATCGATCTTGTTTTCAATTCCTAACATCGAACAGAAGGCTGCGGTCTGTGGGTTTGGGAAATGCGGCGCTGCCAAAAATAATACAACATTAATCAAGCCCTCCGTGAAGATACAACAATACTCACGTTGACTGTTGCCGCCCACAGCTCCTCCAGGCGCAGTGATCTCGAACCTCTGACAACTCTCTACAGCCTTCACCATATCTGCTAACTCTGTCTTACGATTTATCTCTTGCTCCGATCCGGTACCTGAGACAATGCCATACAGGTTTGCCCTCACCCACTCAATCTCCTGCTTCACCGCACTCCTCGCATCTGCTTCGTCCGGATAGGTCAGCTGGTTGCGGGAGACAGACATAAAAGGGTTAAATGCGCGTGTGATGGCGAGCCATTCGGGGTCGTATGCCAGTGTCGGGTTGGCGTCATCGTAAACCACCTGTTTTGAATTCGAACTTGCATTGGATGGTTCCGGTGAAGAGGGAAGGTCGATAACCTGTTCAGACTAGATTATAGGGGGTAATATAGAGAGATGACAATGCTACCGACCTCAAGGAATTGCCTTCTGGGGAGGCATTTATCTAGCGCCAAGAACCTAGTCTCCGACAAACGAGATATTGTTGGTATCGGCAGGGGTTTCGGAGGGGGAGGTGGGGGAGCAACGACATCTTCCTCTTCATCGTCGAGCTTGATCTCGTCTGGATTGCTGGATTGTGCTGGGGGAAATTCAGATGTAGTTTCATCCGACCGCGTGATTTTCGTGTCGGTGTTCTGTACATCAACACTTGGGGGAACTTTGCCTCCCCCAGTAATCTCACCGTCCAAGTCATCAATGATAATCTCATCTGGGTTGGCACACTCCACCTCTGTCCTCTGCCTATCGTTTCCGCCCGTCACGCCCGTTTCATTACTATCGACCCGACCGCCCTCCGCTTTTTCAGACATTTCGTGGATCACCCTTGCCTCAAATCTCGTATGCAGATGCGCAGAGAACCACCATTTGGGTTTCAATGTCCTGAGCAGGCCCATTAGGGGAGGCGATCCGAGTTTGCCGCTGTTGATGTCGTTTTTGAGAAAAGTCTTGCGAGCAAGGAGATTGCGTAGGTTACCGTGATGTTCTATAGATTGCGGCCAGTCGTGCGAGAGGAAGATTGACGGGGAGGACAGCTACCAAGAGAGAGTCGTCAGATTTATTGACTAGATCGTAGATCGTAGGACGTGCCAGAGAGAGTCGAAGGACGTTGTACTCGCGGATGTGATAAGTACTTCGCATGGTGCTCCGGTCATAAGGCAGACGTTCAAAGTGACCTGGGATCGGTATTTCAACACGTGCGAAGTATTAGAGAGGAGCCCACATACCCTGGAAAAAATCATAATGTTGGAAGATACCAGACGCGCCTGCGATCCGAATGCCGTTCACCTGCACACAGCCCGCATGTCCTAGGAAATAGATATTGGGCGCAAGCCATCCACCGTGATATCTGATATTGAGAGACATGGAACGTCAGAGAAACAGGAGGAGAAGAAAGGCATACATCGTGACATCTTGAACTCACAGTTCCCAGAGATAATTCGATGCCTCATGGTTTCCGCCAATTATTATTGTCAGAATCGGAGCCTTCTTCTCTCCTGTATAATATCTGCATAGCACCGTAAATCATACCGTGAGCCATTTAGTTGTGCATATAACCCCACAAGTGAAAGAAAAACGCACCTACTTGTAGAACTCGCCTAGCTTCTTGTACTTGTCCGGTACTGCCATACATTGTAGGTCTTGGAGGTTACGTATAGCCTGAAAGTCTCCGCAGATGAGGAGAAGGGAAACTTTGTAGTTGTTTTGTGATTCAAGGTGATTGATTTGCGAGTAGATTGCATCCAGCTCGCCGTGGCAGCAGCCTTCGATGGCGATCTGCGACACAGGGAAGGCACAACATGGTCAGGAGAATTTTGAAGTTCGTATTAATACACACACATACCTTCATCGCTCCTGTGTCGTACTGTTATCGCTTCCCCCAACGAGTAATGCAAGTGGCAGTGGAATTAGTGAGAGCCTGAAAGCGAACATTTAATGCAATATCTGGTCGGATCGCAATCTGAGATCGCTTACATAACCAGAGACTTTTCTTTTCCCCACACGTCTCTTTACGGTCTCTCTCTTGAACATAATGTTACGAACTGTGTAAGCAGCCTTTGCCCTCTTTTTTGTTCTTATGCTGTCGTTAATCAAACCTGCTCAGGAAGCCCAAGAATGCTCGGTCCAAGCGAGCGTTGCAAGCCCGTGAATCCAAAGAAATTGAAGACCCCCGCACGGCAATCTTTGTCAAGGGTACGCATGCTGGCGAGAAAGTCAATGGGGTAATGAAGGATTTGGTGCGTCTCCTTTACACGTCCATCTTCTTACCATGCTCATTTTCACGTTGTAGATGGCACTCAAAAGACCCAACGCCATCTCATTCTCTAAAAAGAACGTCGTTCGTCCTTTTGAAGACGCCTCTTCTCTCGAATTCTGGGCTCAAAAGAACGATGCAAGCTTGTTCGTAGTCGGCCAAAGCACCAAGAAACGACCGGACGGCATGATATTTGTGCGGACGTTCGATAACAAGGTACTGGACATGTGTGAAGTAGGTGTAGAGAAATGGATACCCATGAACGATTTTAAAGTACGCTGCTCTTCAAATTCGTCCATAAACCTCGCTCTTTACACTAAACGTGTGTTGCCAGACGGCCAAATCGACCCCAGGGCACAAGCCACTGATGCACTTTGCTTCGGAGCTGTTCGACTCTCACCCCAGGTTCCAACAGCTCAAATCCGTACTCCTGGACTTTTTCAATGGTGAAGTTATCGACGGAATCCACCTCGCAGGGCTCGAACACGTTATCAGCGTTACCCTTTCCCCGACACCAGAAACTCTTAACAACGCTACGACCACCCTGTCATCAGGTGTATCATTAGAAAGCACCACCATCCTTCCAAAAGTGCATATCCGCACGTATACCATCCGCCTACTTTCGTCCGGCACGCGCATCCCACGAGTGGAACTGGTACCCATGGGACCTGCCCTCGATCTAGCACTCAGGCGACACGCCGACCCAGATCCGGAGATGCTGAAGCAGGCACTCAAGCGACCAAAGTTGAAGAAGCAGGACGTGGAAAAGGGGTTGGGCAAGAAGCGGAAGAATATGGAGGTGGACGAGATGGGAGACTTGAGGGGACGGATCCATTTGGAGAAGCAGGATTTGGGCAGGTTGCAGACGAGGAAGATGAAGGGGCTGAAGAAGGGACGGGAAGAGGATATGGATGGGGAGAGCGGAGACGAGAGCAACGAGGAGATGGCTGGGAAGAGGAAGAAAATGAGAGCGGAGTGAGTGCATCTGTGCGAGCACTACTTTGGGCATGCTTACTGCCATACATTGGCAACAAAACATTACGATGCATTGCTCCACAAATTCAGCAATCGATGCACAGTGATTATCCGTTCCTCGTTACGACGGGGGCAAACTGTTTACAATCAGCGTAACATTGCTGTCAGTGGTAATCACTAAAATGTACTGCCCCGTACTTCAATATCGAGATATTCAAGGCTTCATGCGCTTCTTTACCCCATCTTAACCCGCCACGCCCGAGGCGCTAATCTATCTGTACTACGACGACGATGAAGTCGAGCTGCACCAGGGATCACACTAGTGAAGAATTTGAAGATGCCCAAAAGACATACCGGGTGGAGGAGAGGCAGGTTTACCAGGGACTTCGTCTGACGATGGTCCTTGCTTAGGCTCCAGTAGGCCTTCGCCCATTGTGGTGAGAGAACATGGCGAAGAGAATTACGTTGAGGAAGTTACCATGATCTAATCAAGCTCACTCCTGAGGAATCTTGCTTTATTCTCAATCCGTTGTTTAAGTTCCAGATAAGCGAGTTCCCTCTGCTTGGAATCTCGACAGATCATTGGCCACTCGAGAAAGATATACCCGGAGGTATTATTCAAGTTTTAATTGACATGTCAGTGATTTGGCATCGTGTTACGTAGCGGCTCGCCAGGCACACTCAGGCTGCCAAAGACTGCCAAACGAAATGCAAATCAAGCTTGAAGATAAATTGAAAATTGAAATGCCAATGATATAAGCCGGTAAAAAGTCTTGAGACCGAACCATTATATTTTCAAGCTTGCAGGGCCTTCGGCAGATGACGCCGGCAGGAGGAGGAGGAACTCCTCACAGCGCGAGTTTCCGAGAAGCATTTCCAATACATATTGAACTTGCCGTCTAGCAGTTATCCTGCGTTTTCATGGATTACTGTTATGAGGCCTCTGAGGGTAAAGCTCACCCTAGCAGCCGCCGAGAAGCTCACCCTAAGGCTTTAGCGCTGAGCTGCACCACCACAGTGTCTGCCAACAGCAGACACAGGGCAGACACAGCCTTTAGCGCTGAGCTGCACCACCACAGTATCTGCTAACAGCAGACACAAGGCAGAGGCCGGCTTTAACACTAAGATACACTACTATAGTATCTGCTTTCGGCAAAGACATGGCAGAGACCAGCTTTAGCTCTAAGCTATACCACTGTCATATCTGCTAATAGCTGGGTTATGAGGCCTCTGAGGGTAAAGCTCACCCTAGCAGCCGCCGAGAAGCTCACCCTAGAGGGCAAAGTGCTCACCCTAAGGCTTTAGCGCCGAGGTACACCACTGCAGTGTCTGCCAACAGCAGACACACGGCGAAGGCAGGC